>VWYI01034357.1:0-10099 GCA_013399455.1 Anthoscopus minutus
CCTGAAAAGTCTTTTGGTTGGTAGAAACGGTTTACCAAACTTTCATGGGTCATGGTTTTTTAAATGCCAGAGGTCTTACATTATTATACTCAGCACCATAAAACCACTTCAACTTTAGTTTATTTTTGCACGAATTATACATATATTACAATTGTCAATAGACCTTTCAAATGTAATTGTCTCTTCTCAGCATAGTCCAAATTTGCACCAGCTACTCTGCTTTTTGTTTCATATTGTTAGTATATGTGTCAGGTCAAATGTTAAATAGTTTGTTCTTCAGAGAAACACTGCAGAAACAGAGGTTAGATGAAGATGCAGAAGCCATTCACTGGAAACATTTGTCAGGCATCCATTAGGATTGCTGAACAGAATATCACCCTGCAGGTCAGAAAGGGAGCTGAGGTCCAGATTTTCTAAGCATGAATCATAGCTCTGTTGTTTATTTCTTGTGTAACCTTTGGCAAATTGCCATTTTTTCAGTTTCCAAAAATGATTATTCCTTTTCAGTGTCTTTCTGTCACATTAAATCTAAGGATGAACCAGGTCTGATACTAACAAATCAGAAAGCAGAAAAAACCCGAGACAGGATCTCACTTGAATTTTTACTCTCTTGCATAAACCCTTACCATGTTAATTATTCTACTTCATCTACTGGACAATATTCTATAACCAAAGCTACCCAAGAGAGCAAAAGTTTTCAGAATCAAATCCAAATTATACTTGATGTAAGTATTATTGTATTACAGGCAAATGTTTATAGTACATGCTCCTTGCAGTTAGAGTCAGCTTATGTTTACTGAAATGTTTCACCATGAGTACCATAACTGGAAAACTCTGTATCCTTTCATTTCCCTAACTTTGATTTTGCAGGAACAGTGACAGTTCTCTTTAAACTTTATGGATGGGATTTTTCTAAAATGTGGCTAAAACATACCCGTGAATAAATCTGAAAACCTAGCAAATAATAGAGTTTTCCACAGATTACAACATTTCTGTTCATCTATAATTATTTATGAGAATAGGGATTCTTCTTTGATTAATGAGCACCATCTGCTAACCAGACAGGCAGTAATATGGAAAGATCTGTAAATCATCTCTTACGCAATCTTCAGTGAATACGTAGGTTTTAGTCAGAGGAAAGCAAAACCACCAAATATACGTTTCCTAAGTTTTCTGTTTGTTGTCTGATTTCCTAGCAACTAACACCAGACTAGGTAGTAGTTTTCAGCATTTTTCAGGGGAATTCCAGGACCTTTACACTACTAAAAGAGTATCTTCCCTTTCTGATTTTTTTTTCTCTCTGTTTAACTGCAAGGCTGAAATGACCAAAATTACTGCAAGGAGGTTAGCACAAACCAGTCATATTCTGTGTGCAGTTCAGCTGCAAGCAACTTTTCCACTGTGCAGCTGTCTGCATTTCATTGCACACAGCAAGACCATGTATTTCTGTGCTAAGAAAAACTTCGAAAGACGTTTCATTAGGAGCAGAATGGCTTAGTATTATTCACTATTATTTCAGTGAGAACTGACATAATGCAGCTATTTATAGGTTCTGCTTCTGCATTTTTATTTATCCCTAAAGACCAAACTTTTTACTTTGTTGCTACAAACAGCACAAATTCCATTTATTTTAACAGAATCGAAATTTTATGTGATGTTTGCAAACAAATACAAACATTGGGCGAAGGTTTGTTCATGTAATTAATTATTCATTTAACTTTGTAATCAAAGTTTCATAAGCATTTCAAAAAGTTCATTTTTGAGTTTTGTTATTTTGGTGTTGTAATACAGTGAGTTTAAATTGGGAACATATGTTTTAATCTCTTACGTATTTCTGTAAATATTTTTTTAAAATCAACTAGAATCTATATTTTCAGCAAAGCACAGTAGAATTGACTCCTACCTCATCCTTATGAAGAACAGAAACATCATGCACAGGCTTTCTGGAAGTTGGCCAGAGAGTTCTGAGATAGTGCTTCTGCTCTGATGTGCAGGTTTCTTGTGCCATATAAAAAAAATGTAGATGTGAAGTTCACATATTTGCAAAGATCAGTGAGTTCTTTTTTCAGCTATCAGTCAGGGAATGCTTAGGCATAAACTCAAGTAATTCTGATCTTTTTGCAAACAGCTTATAAGAAATTAATCTCAGAGATCTAAACTTTACCTCCATTTTACTGGAGCACTTTAAAAGAATCACTCCATTAAAAAATAAAAAATAGCCTTTTCTGGGAACATTTTTAGTTGGAAGAAAAGAAATGGGACATTAAAAACAGTTTGACCTTCTTACTTATGTCCTTCCAGAGAATGTTGATTGAGCTCAGAGGAAATATAAGCCTCTCTGAAAAGGGAGTGTGAGTAATCTGAATGCTACCTGCAAGGGTTGCATGGAAGAAGGGTCTGTTCCTCAAAGAAGTGCACACAAGCTTTCCACTCCTCTAAGCCATTGCAGGTTTAAATAAAAAACGTCTTTTGTGGCTATCGGGAAACTCTAAGTAGGAGAAGCTGAGTCATAACTGCCTGTTAAGTTTTAAAATGTTCCCAGCTTTCTTTGGGCTGAGATAAATAGCAAGTGTCTTTGTTTTGCCTGCTGAAACTCTCCTGGTCCCTTTTCCCACCCCCTCAGGAGCCAAGATATTAAGTCTGTTTGTTGAGAAATCTTTCTGTTTCCCAAGTTGGCAAAGCGGCTTTTTCCTTCTGAGGTCTGTCCTTAGGGGCTGTGTAATTCTGGCTGCTGAGGGGAAAGAAAGTCTGCAAATTCCACTGTAAGGCTTCCCCAACACCTTTTTTCCTCCAGTTGGAAAACCTCAACAACCTGATTTCTTTAGAGGAAAACAAGGTCATCTTCTAATGGCACTGGGAGAAAAAAGGGATGGTGGTTTACACTGAAGCTTTCTTCCTCTCTATCTCACTGATGAAATGTTCATGGATATCAAAGTTTCAGGGGGCTTAACATTTATCCATGCTGACAGCCTCAGGGAAGGATGTGTACTGGCTTTTTTTTCATAGAGATTGAAAGCAAGATTGGTTTAAAATATGCTTACAAACTTCTTTAGTTCCTAAATTGAGATTCCCAGTAGTTTGACAATGTAGCTTTATGACTGAAGGGCAAGCCACCTCTGGCTGCTCCATGTGCAGCAAGGTGGGGAAAAGGGAGAAGAGCTAAGCCTGTGCCAATTCACCTGTGAGTCAACTTCAGCCATGTAAAGGTTTACCTGGATAAGTGGGAATTCTTTTGTTTAAAAAGGTGCTTTTCTGGTGGATACTGTGTGATGGACTGAGAGAGATCAGTGTTTCATAGCTAGCATGGCCTCACATCTGTATTTAGATGTCTCCTTTTTTAGCTTAAAATATATTCTTACAGCTTTGTTCCCTTTCAGATCTGCTGGTCTTTCCCCTCATAGATTTGTGTTTTGCAGTCCTTGAAGTCTTTTAGCCGGCTAGGAGGAAGTCAAAGTCAGGCTTTCTGTGTGAAGCTGAAACACCCCATGGTAGAGATGATTGTAAATGCTTCTGGGACTTAGCAGCCACAAGTTTGGCATGAAAGACATTAAGGAAAATATTTGCACTTAACTGAAGATCTTGATCTGCAGCTTCCTGAAAATATGGTGTAAAGCAGAGCAGTGGCCAAAGACATCTTGTTCAAATTGCAAATTATTCTTAGCTTTAATAGAGATTAGATGAGTTTTACACATCTGTGTGTATATATGTTGAGCAGATCAAAGGGGTAGTTTATTTGGTTTATGTTATAAAATAACTTCTATAAATAAAGGCTCTGATACAGATGCTATTTGTCATTTCTGACATACCATAGTTTTTGCCTCTGGGAATACTGAGCTCATGGTTTGTTAAGTGGTTTTATTAAGTATTTTGGGGCTTTGCAATGTGACAGAACGTTTCCTCTGGAGATGAAGCCAAAGAGATTGATGGAGTGTGGGCATTACAAAGCTCAAGTGACCCTATAAATTCTGTGTAAGCTAAAGATTAGTGCCTAAATGAAACATTTGGGGGCCTTGTAATGTAAAGAGCAAAAGAAATGCTTCTGTAAGGTGGAGCAGTACACACAAAATCAGATCAAACACAGAATCCTTTTTCTTTCTGCATGTAATAGGTACATAGCCACCCTACTGGCTTTTCTAAAGGTAAGATTTCACTATGAATGTAGCTGATCTAATTCTGCCCTGATACTGGGAGGACTGCTGTGCCTTCCTACCCTATTTATGCCTGAACTTGGGGACTGAGTCAGAAATATCATCTTCCCAGGAATATATTAAAGAGAGGCTAGTGCTGCACTTAGCACATCTCTGTAAAGCAATGATAAAACTAGTCTCAGACGTTCAGCTGCTTTGTCCTGTTAAATCAGGGCCTGCATTTCATCCATTGTTTTGCTACTGTTTGTTTTTTTTCAGTCTAGCTCATAGTATGTAATAACTTAGTCACCTCAGGGTCTGGGGTGTGGTGTTAGGACAATACTTTCTTATCTGAAAAGAAAATACATAATTTTTCAAATACAGCTTGTTTTAAAACTGCACTGTTATAGTTGAGTAAAAAAGGGAACATTAAACCCACCAAGTGTCAGAAAGCTGGTTTATCCACTGTGATGTGGCTGCTTGTAATCGTGCTCAGCAGGCTAAGGCAAAATGCATTGTCTTTAATTTTGTGATTTCTAAAGCATTTTTACAACAATAGAAAGACCTCCCTATGAAAACTTAGCATGTGTATTATTTGAAGTCAGTAAGGGCTGAGAATGGATCTATATCTCTTTCTTGAACTGATAAAGTTAGAAGCCAATAAAAAAAAAAGTCACTTTTTTTTTCTCTGTGTCTCAGCAATCAGAGCAGATGTTGAGGTTTGGTACAAAATGTACCAAAACAGGAGGTGAAGTACTTCCTGCACAGGCAGAGCAAACAGCTCCAGCCTGCCATTCACTTCCTGGGTTCCCTGTGACAGAGCAGACCTTCCAGCCCAGTGTACACACTTGTCAATGAAATGGGTGCTACTGCCTGTTCTTATCAGAGCTGTCAGTGAGTTTTTCCAGACCTTCTTGCTGACAGGCTGCTTTTCTTTGCTGGCAGGTTGTGGAGAAGAACTCTCTGGCCCTTCTGGTTCATTTCACAGCCCTGGCTACCCCAGCACATACCCAAGCAATAGGGAATGCATCTGGTACATCCACACAGCTCCTGGTAGCAGCATTCAACTCACCATTCAGGAATTCGACATTGAGTATCACCCAAACTGCAGCTATGATGTTTTGGAGGTAAGAGCATTAGTTTTACTCCTCTAAAATACACAAGTTATATTCATTTCTGTCTGGAACAGATAATCCCAAGAACTGCAGATGCAGAACAAACAATTATACCACAATTTCCCATTTCTGCTGTGGCTACAGTTATGTTCAACAGGTATTGTCACAGAAACCAAAATGTTCTTACTGTTTTTTGCTTTTATGTCTTTGGTAACTGTACACCTTAATCAATTATGATATTATGCACTGTATGCTTCCCAAAAGGATACAAAACTGCTTTGAAAAATTTAATCTTTAAACCCCACCTTTAACAGAGAGAACTAAGTGTAGGGTGCTGTACCATGAAGATAATTTCCTGTTATAAAGGAAGATGAAAGATCATTTACTAACTCAGGTGAGACATTGTGTAGGCCTTACAAGGATTTAGGGAGATTTATAACCCTGAGTGATGAAAATTATGAAGAATCTTTGCACCCAGAAAAAAAAAATAAGAGGCAAAATCCTAGTCACCTTAGGGTGGCAGAAAAAGGAGAAAAGGGGCCTCTCTAAAGATGTTCTGACCTTTAAGAGACCCATAAGACTGGATGACCCTGTTACATGACATATTTTTCCTCATGTTGGTTAGCAACCAGGTGACCAATCTCAGCAAACAGAGTTAAACAGACTTCCAGTACAGGAAGATGGGATAGGAAATAATTTCAGGAAGAAATTTTTTAGAATTATAGACTTTCTTGACTGCTCTCACTAGAGACATTTAAGATCACTAATGGAGGTACACTTATTGTGACTTTTTGTCTGTTAATACATGGGTGACTTTTTAATGTTTTTGTAATGAATGCAAAAGATTGATTAAGAGAACTTGTACCACTTTGCTGCAGCCTTTCTTATCTTCTCCTGGGTGATGTGATACTGCATACAGTTAGACAACTTTCTGGCCAGCACCCACTCCTATGCTCTGCTCCTATGCCACATTCTGACTTCCGTAGAATCTGGGTGTAAGGAAGTTGTTCCATGAATTCTCCATCAGTAGCATTGGCAAGTATACCTGTATGTCACATTGCTGACACCAGAGACTGAGTAGGACCTGTACTGGCTGGTTTGGATATTGATGAAACCAGTTGTATTGAATCTTTGTTGTTTTTTGTGCCCAAAATTAGTAGATTGAAAATAATTTGCCTATAAACTTATGCCTCTGTTGCCCAGAGGAATCCATCAAACAACCTCCAAATCTAAATTTGCTGTGGATGATCTTTTGTTGAATAGTCCAAGGACAATACCTGCATCTGCAGATGGTTGCTCAGGAGCTGTCATGATCCAGAAAGAGTATAGATGGCTGGCAACCATTTGTTTGAGAACTTTTTGACTGGAAAGGTAGCTGGCCTAAAACAAATTGAGTGGGTTGCCAGACACCAACTGCTTAAAGACAGTGTTTAACAGGACCCTACAGTTTGCTGCTCTTTGTTCCTGAGCAAGGTATTCACCTTAGGTTTCAGGTTTCCTTTGCCATTTGCAGCTTAGTTGCTATGTTTTGCTTCTTTCCAAGCATACTGATTCATCTGCACAGATGGTCTCACCTTGCTGCTTGAACTCCCCTGCATTCCTGCCCTCAGAATTGGCATGCTTCACTTTACTTGTCTCCTGACCTTGGTTCATCCAGTTCCGAACACCTGTCTCTGATCTGCTGGCAGATAACCTAACATAAATCAGCTTACAGGGAAAAAATGGTTCATGACTTAGTGCATGATCATAGGTCCTGCCTGGCAGCATAGTTTCCCCTGCCAAACTACAGGCATGTGGTGGAGCTTTAAGTACCTTGCCACATACATATTTTCTTGGTTTTGTTATAAAATTCATCCATACCATGACTGACATAGTCTGAGCAGAACAAGTGATGGCTCAGATTTACTAGGGGGGAAAAAAAAGAATATGGCTACCCATTTTCAGAAGCTGCTTTATCTTGTCAATTTTTTTCCTGTAGTTGTCTATGTACGTCCAAGCTGAAAGCCACACGTGCATTTAAGTTTATTTAAGTAAGAGTATTAAAAAAAAAAAAGTTACTGGTGTGATTTTGATACTGTGTGTTTCAGTGATCACTAAGGTTCCAAAGGCCTTTTCTCACATTATCTTCCCAAAAGTATTCTGTCTGAGTATCTTTGGGGTTTGAAGCCTAATTTTTCTCATGGTTATTTTCCTGAATTCACATTTTCCTTATCTCTGAGTAGTAAGTTCTACTGCTTCCTGCTTTCTTTCACATGAAACAAATTTCTACTTTTAATAGGAAGTCAAAATCAGTACCAAAGTAGCTCTCACTCTGCTGTCCCTCCATGTCCCATTCAGTCTTCTACCTGATAGAAGATGTCCTGTAATAAATATTTCCCAGCAATCACAAAACTTGCTCTCCTAGATGCAATTAGCTTTTGCTAATTAGGAACAGCCTCGTCCCTTTGTCCTGGCAGTGAATTTAGGAGAATTCTAAGAGATGTTTCTCATTGTGACACCTTTGTTGCTAAGTTCATTTTTATACCACATTTTCTTGAATATTTCACCCTTGCACATTTGACTGAAACATACTTGTTCTTGTAAAAGGCAGCATTTCCCTTCCCTTTCCCTTGACAATGCCTCTTAAACAAGCTGTCATTTCCATGTCTGTATCCCAGGATATGCCATATGTTTGACCAAAACTGTGCAATAATAGCTACATTATATTTTTTTAATGTGAAATCCTCAGGTTATTCCCATGGCTTAAGTGTCTGATGCATTTTCCTTTAATCCTTCTCCCTGTTTCTTTTATGATACTGTTGCAGTCTTTTTTCTTTCCCATCAAATTCCATTTATTATATAAACATCCAGAAGCAAATTTAAATTGTTACATATATTTTCTATAAATGTTTCATGGAAATAGAAGATGTTATTTTGTACACAATTAAAGAATTGAAATAAATTTTAAATGGCTTCTAATGAAAATACCTTCATAGAGGAAAATTATCTGCTTTGGATAAGTTATGACACATAAATTATGACATCTTCTCCTTTATCATGGACCAGATTTTTACAAAATATAAATATATTCTGCCTCAGCAAGATGTAGCCCTCAGCTGAAAAGGAAGGAAGACTGTTGATCTATTACACTTCCAAGTCAGATGCTCTAGTCTTCTTACTTAAATATAAAGAAACATCAGGTATCACCACCGTTCTTAATTCTTTGTAAAAGCCAGGCTCTCTCTTTGCTGGAAGTTATATCTGAGCAGAGATCAGTATTATTCCCAGAAAATCTGTGTCATGAGGGTGACCAACTGCAAAAAAACAGCTTTCTGTTGCTCATAACTCTGGAATGCTGACTGTTAACATTAAATGGAGCTAACGGGGCAGAAGCAAATGATAAGAACAGATTAAAACCATGAGCTTTATGGCAGTGTCCTGCAGCCCTGCTATGCCATCCAACACTGCTTTATCTTGGGATCAGGTACTCTGGTCAGGCTAGATGTTTATATTTTTACTTTTTTTCAGCTCAGACATCCTATCACTCTTTATGAACCACACCCTTGAATTCATTCTTTCCATCCATTCTCTTTTTGCTCTTCTTTTTTCATGTGGTAACTCTTGTTTTTTCTCTTTGTAGCCAAATATAATATTTTATTGTTTTTTGTCATGGAAACACTCAAACTTGTTTTTGTTCCAGCTCTTATGAAAGCATCTGATTAATTGAACTGGCCTAAAGGAGAAAAGAAAATACACTCATAACTATAAGGAGCATGCCTCTGTTTGCTTTTTATTTTGAAACTGTGCAGAAGCTGTTGCTGAACAGTTAACAATGTAAAGGAGACCCACAAACTTGAGATTTCCATCAGTATTTCTTCCCCACCCTCAATTCTTTCCCAACAGGTCAATTTGAAGTGTTCAGCTTGGGCTAAGTTAATTTCTGAGGTAATGCTACAGAAATCAGCAGGGTTTATGTTGGAGCTGGGTTTGGTTCCCTTGCCCATGGTGTGCAGACAGCCCCAGGGATGATATGAGAGGCTGCTCCATGAGACTTATTAGATGCATATTAGATATTCCTGCTGTTTCCTCTGCCACATAGCTTCCCTAGGCTGGTTTAGATAATTAAGAGCATGTGTTCCTGCTAGATCTCATGCTGTGGCTCTGACTCAGGGAATGTACCACAAACACATTTTAAAATTCACATTTGAACAGACTTCTGACAAATGCAGCAGTCACTGGGCCTCACAAGCAGCCAAGCAGTAAGATTTTTCTGAAGACACTGAGCTTCCAGCAGACAAACAGGCTTCTTCTCCAAACCGTGACAGCTTCATTACAGATTCTGAATATGAGCTGTGATTTCATCCATACTGACTTCTTTTGAATGCCTCAAGATGATCGAATGGACAGAGGAACCATTTATCCATTCAAGTCATGCAGCCTCCCTGCAGAATGCAAAAAAGTGCTGTCTCCAACAAAGTAAAAATGTTTGAGCTATTAAGCCTGTGTTATCAGCCACCACAGCAAAATACTGTCTTTTGAACATCTAACAGACTATAATGTTTATAGAAAAATAAATTTCTTATTTCTTCTGGGGATGCAAGTCTCAGTTCTTCCAGGTCTCACATTAACCTGGAGTCACTGAATTTTTTTCCAGTTAAAACCAAATTATTTCTCTTATATCTCTAACATCAGAGCAGTGTCAGGCTCTCTAAGTTAGTGAGCACACAGTTAATCAAATTATGTAACAATGCAGTACCCTTAGTCCTGGATGTGGGCTCAGCTCAGCTCTTTGTTAGACTTGCTCAGATATTTAGCGTGGGCAGAAACCAAACTACTTCTGGGGTTTAAATTGTCTGACAGAGCTTATTAAAATATTGA
>VWYI01034359.1:0-52952 GCA_013399455.1 Anthoscopus minutus
AAGTATGTTGCGATGTCACAAATCTATCTGAAATAGGGAAAGGAAGGACAGGGGGAAGGGAGAAGTACAAAAAAAGGGTAATTAACTGTATATTTCTGTTGTTTCAAAGTCCCCATATTTTACAGTCATCCAAATTTTCACATTAAAAATAAACAATTATTAGCTGAACAGGTATTTAAATCTTTGTTTATAGCACATTTTATTTGGTAATCACTGCACCATGAAAAAGAGCAAACAAGCAAAAAAAAAAACAACTTCGTTCCACTATTACAGATTGAATAAGAACATGAAACATTCACCCCAAAATGCAGGTATTACTTTCTAAGTAGACTACACAGCAGTGATTTTTAGTAATAAGAGAACCGGAATGGTAACATTTTGTGGATGTTATTATTTTTCTGTATGTTTGCTTAGTAGTTTTGCTTGCTACAACTTAAGGGTGAAAATCCTAATTTTTTTCTATTTTAATAGCAAACCTGAACAATGAATGAAATTGTACTACATACTTTAAGTATATAGTAAGTAGCCTTTACTCCATGTATTTTTCTAGTTCCTGTCAAGAAACAGTTATCTGAGAACTTGTAAACTTACCTTAATATAAACCTTAACATATTTCAAATACTCACCCTCATCTTGCTCTAAAGGCTGATCAGCCAATTCTTGTTCTAGTGCTGTTTCTTCTGTGCCTACTACTGGCTGTTGGTCTAACTCTAAAATAGCCTGCTGATCTGTTGCAACAGTTTCTGATTGCTGTAGCTCATCACTTTGAATCTCCACTTGCATTTGTGTAGAAACATGAATGCTCTGCTGATCCACTGTAGAATCATCTATTGAAGACTGCTGATTCTGCTGAAGTTGCTGTGCAAGTTCATATCTACAAAGCAAGGTGAGAAAGTCTTGTGGTTTCAGTCAGACAAATATCTTATTTATTTGAACAATTTTTATTTTTATTATACACCACAATTTACTAGGTACTACTACCCATAAGTAAAAATCCTTATTCAAACATATACTGTTGCTAAAGAGCAAAGCTGCTTTTCCAAGTATCCTTAAGGAACAGCTGCTGAACTACATTGAAAGACTCGTACAAAAATTGCAAGCATACCTATGAGTCTTCATGTGTTTTTTACAGTTGAGTGATGTTTTGAATGTCTTTTGACAGTAAGGACACATATATGGTCGAAGGTCATTATGGATCCCCATGTGCCGCCTGAGGCTACCACCAGTAGTGAAGGCCCCGTTGCACACAACACACTTGAAAGCTTTCAATCCAGTGTGTGTTCTAATATGTGCTTTCAGAACTCCAGCTGACACAAAACCTCTTCCACACTGAGAGCACTTAAATGGCTTTTCACCAGTATGTGACCTTTTTAAGAGAAAGAAGAAGTTGAAATAGGTTTAACCGTTTGATTTACAAAGTTACTAAAGGACTCAATTTCAAAATGAGCAAAATAAACCGAACTGAAGTGACAGCTGTATGGATAGAAGAGAGACCCCAATTAAGAAAAGCCAGAAATTAAACTTTATGAAGTTACAAACAACCTGGAAGGACTAAAAACAATACTACTTGAGTAGTGTTAGCTATTTCATCTTCTGATCATACTTCATCAAAATATTTGGGTTTAATTTTTCCATTCCAGATGGTGTAGTAGTTCTTCAGACGAGTATATTATCACTCACATGTATTTTCCTCAATTCAGCTAAAAAACTGTCCACAAAAGTTTGGAAAAAAAGACATAGTTCTACTTATACGTACTACCACTACAGTTAACAACAAAACTCTTGGGAAAAGAACTGTGTCCATCCTGAATACCTCCTGAACAAGGCACTACCTGTTTCTCATAATGCTATGTGAAGAAAATATGTAGGTGAGGAAACCCTCTCACATATATTATCAAAATACACAGCACTTGCTATATCCTTCCTTCCAGAGGTGCTAGAGGAATTTCCCATTTGGACTACAATGAGATACAAAACATAGGGAAGGAAAAGATAGGAAATGCAATGAGAATTTTAAGAGTTACAAGTGTAGTATCCCAGGAGATAGCTAGAAAAAAGGCAATGGGAATCCTATGAAAAAGGAAGATAAATGAAGAAAGATTTAATAAAATCAGGGAAAGTTAGGGACAGCTTATGATTACAGTAACTTTGGAAGTTTATTACCACCACATCAGATGCCATAACAAAGTATATGACACATATTAAGATTACTGTTTTGCTACCATTACACACAAAAATCAGCAGTAGGGTATCCTGACCTTCCTTGGTGTGCCTGGGGGATTATTTGACACACTATTCACAGTCACTGCTCTACTGAAAATACTCCTACTACAAATTTAAGTCTTTTTTAGAGAGAGAAACAAGCTTTGCAAGCAATGATCAGCACTACTCCATGAGGACACACAGTCCACAAAATTATCAAGCATAGCAATTTAATTACGCAGTGCAAATTTACAAAGAACAAACACATAAAAATTTTCTAATTCCTCCACAAAATCTAAATTAAGCCATGCTTCACTCAGAACTCCGTTGAAAGACCAAAGAAACACAGCAGCAGGTGACTGGTACCCACATAATATTTTTGCATTTTCTGTATAATTCAAAATTATTTTCATTTAAATCAATCCATCTGGAATGTGTCTACAGAAGACAGTGAGAAATCTAGGCAAAATATTACAAAAGAAAAGATGGGATATTGTAAAGCTTCCCTTCCTTCTGTTAAGACAGCATATAAAACCCAAGAACTGTTTCAAGGCAGTGAAAATACAGAACTTGATTCAAAAATACAAAACTTGATTTGTAAAGAGAGGATGAGGAACTAATCATGATCTGAGCTAGAGAGAGTGAGAAAGCAGTACAGAGCTTACATTGCAGAAACAAGCAAACTGTCACTGGCTTGTATGGACTCTTAGCTTAGATTCTTGGAATCATCTTTGGTGGGGTTTTTTCACATTTCTTCCTCTAATTAGTTACAGTTTACAAATTAGGGAGCACTGTTTCATACCTTGACTAAATGTTAAATCTCATTGCCTGTAAAACTGCAACCTGATCTAACTTTGAAGCTACTCTTTTAAAAATAAGATTGGATTAGTTATCTCCACTGGTTCTCCTACAACCTGATTTTTTCTATGACTCCATGACTTTGTGGTTCTAAACAAGCACTGACTACATGTAACTCAAACTGAGCTTCAAGCAACAAAACAATCCCAAACAACATTTACTCAACTAAAATGTAAGCCCAAATTCTTTTAGGTTTGCTATACAGAACAAAAGGCAAATTTCCTTCTCAAAAAATAAGAGCTACATACAATGCAGGCAATCTGGAATATGCAATTACAAAATAACCATTAAGAATTCACAAATAATGCTTGTTATTTTCTATACACAGTTTTGGAAAAAAGAATCCAAGTGTCATTAAACTGAACTGCACATTGAACACAAAACAATTATACTGCTAGAACTGCACACAGGCACGAGTTAGTCGAAAGCCTCCTTGAATTCTACAAGAAAAAAAAAATCACTCAGCACAGGTTCAGTGTTTAAGACATGGTAAAAAAATGGCAGAAAAAAGTCTTTTCAGTGAATACTACACAAATTTCATGCCTTTCCACAAATCTCTTATGGCATACATTTCCTTTCTTTATTGTGTTTATTTTACCTGATGTGTTGTTTAAGATGACAGGATTTTTTATAGGCTCGATGGCAATAATAGCATTTGTATGGTCTCTCTGCATTATTCACAAAATTATTGTTGAAATAGTTTTGGAAGACCTGGCTATTCCTTGGGATTGGCTGGATAAGACCTGTATATAAATAGACACACACCAAAAGGAAAAGCTGATTGGTAAAGTTATTCCAAAGATGCAGTAGTCTGAAGAGGTAGTGTTTGAAAAGAAAGCATGACTAAACTTGCAGTATCCAAAATATAAAGAAAATGTGCATGCTTTCAGCATTTACTTAAAATTATACATACATCTATTTAGCACTATGGATCTTATACTGTACGTGGTATTTTAGTAGTAGGTTCTTCTTTTATCCATAGGTCCACCTCATTACAGTAGCAGTCTTGTCCAAAATACGCATTTTAACTTTAGAAAAAGTTTACAGTTATGAATTCATTGCTGACCCAATAATATCTCCTTCTAACCTTGACCTTAGCAAATGATATTTAATCAATGTCTATCAGGTATTATTAGGTATACAACTTCACAAATACACCTTTTGTGAAAAGCATTGAAACCGGTAGAGAACCATTTGCAGATTTTTTCATAGGCTTTTAGAAAAATTAAGCCTACTTTAGAAAGCAAAATACGTATCAACAGAAGTGCCACTCAAAGTTTAACAAAATTAAAAGTAACATTATTAGTATCTTAACACCTCTAAAAGAACTAAGATTATTTTTTTGCAGGGAGGAAGGAGTGAAAATGCGGAAATATTGCCAGAGGGTTGAAAAAACATGAAACCTTCTACATAAACCACAGAACTTATTTTTACACTGAACATTCTAATATCAGCAGAGCTCATGTGTTATCAGCATCCATAGGAAACGACTTCTATAGTATTTCTTGTTAATATTAATTTTTTTCCAGAAATCAGACTATCACTGCGTAGATCGTAATTGTATTGAAGTGGAGCTTCTCTTCAAAATCGAGAAATAGCATTATACTTGTTTCTGGGGTTCACTCAAGAAAGAAAGAGTAATCTGTCTGAAGCTGTCAGCTAAGTTTTGATTGTATCCCAAAAATTTAAGTTTCTTCTATCTGATATCAAAATAACCCTTACTCTTGCTTCCAGTAACCCCTGGATGCAGTGAAAGCAAAAGGGCTTTTAAAGAGTGATAATTTTATCAATATAAGCTAAAGCTATATGCAAGTTTCCACCATAAAAATGACTGCACAACAGACAAGTCAGGGGTTAGCAAACTGTTCAATCCATCAATAAAGAGTAAACACTTCAACCACTACACTGACCTCAACATATTGTTGTGTACAACTTCTTCCAAAAGGTGATTTTACGTAACCATGTGACAATATTTATATAACAGAACTAAAATCAATGGATGAATTCTCGAGAATTAAGCTGCTCTTGTTTTCTGAGATACGGCCACTAATGATTACTATTAATTCAGTTGAGGTCATAATTATAACAAATACTTTAAAATCATGTAACAGACTGACTCATTTATATCTGTAATCTTCATTACAAATGTTTATTGAGCCATGATCATCTTAAGAAGACTCTAGGTCACAAACCATCTGTTATCTCTTCTAGACCAACAGTCTAATAATATTCAAATTAAACTCCTAATATAAAAATGCACATACTTTCTTACTGGTAAAGGTTATACAATTTCACTGTAAATAAAAACTACTGTTCTTATTAATTCTAGTGCAAGCAAACTATAAATACAGTACTTTGCTGAAGTTTGTTTTTGATGACTTATTTCAATGTGCATCTTTATGAGTGAGCTCTGAACTGTTTTGCTCGATTAAAATGCAACCTTTATATTCCATTGAAATCCAAATTTCAACAGAGCATGGATTAACTTGCTCTTTACCTAAGTCAGTTATGAGTATGGGCTCTTGCAAAGGAATATCTGGTACTGGACCACTTGACTTTCCTACTCGAACTTTTGCAGGTTTACGCTGATGCCGCAGCTTTCTTAGTTCCGTATGTTTAAAATGAGAAGTGATATGAGTTTTCCGATGGCCCGATGTTCTAAACTTCTTGTCACAGTGAGGACAAGCAAAAGGCCTAACACCTGCAAAAAATTAAAAAAAAATTAAGTTTAAAATTGTATTTCCATCAGCCTGGAAATACAGCTTTAGGATACTGATTCTCTTCCCTGTTTTGTTTTTGGGTTTTTTTTGGTTTCTCTCATGGTGTTTTCTGTAAGACAGGTTTCCAAAACAGATCCATAAAACCCAGTCAAAGTAACAACTAATCTGCTGAACTGCTAATTGACTGAAACACATGACTTGAAGCAAGTCTGCTGTCAAGAAACTGGATGATGCAAAAGTGACATCAATTTTCTAGTGCTTCAAAAGCTCTTCTAAGAATTGCACATGGCAGGTTAAAGTCCTTCCAAAACTTTTAAAAAACTCTGTTAAAAAGGAATTAGCAAACACAGAGACAAGTATGTTTTATAACAGGATAAAAGAGAGGGAACAAGGATATGACGAAGTTGAAAAGATTCTCGATCTGTCTCTGAAAACACCAACTCTGTCTGACGACAGTCAAAAAAGCATACCAACAGAAGTATCAAAGAAAGACTTTTGTCATGCAAAATCCAGTAGAAACATCTCCTTGGGAGAGATTTCCTAGAGAACTTTTTAAGTTAGAGACAGGCAAAGCTGAACAACTTTCTGGTTTTGTTCAAGGGGAAATCTTGGACTTAAAAGGCTAGGAAATGTGACTGGGTATTATGAAGACAGCTTTTATCAAGTTCAATCAAGTAGAAAAAGTGTAGAAGAATGAATCATTCTTCACAATGCAATAAATGAAACATTATCTGAAACTACAGAGCCGTTCCATAAACACTGGACTACCTGTTTTCCAAGCCACCTAGTGCTTCTGCCACTCTGAATTAATCTGAATGCTTGCATGAAGTAAGCCTGACTTGAACAGAAAAAAAATACTGATTTACAAGTTCACAAAAAAAAAGGAAGACCTTCTGCAGATGAGTCCAACATTGATATTTCATGGATAAAATACATCAAATGATAAAACACATTGGATCCAAAATGCACCTAAGCCAATAAATAATACTTTTGCAAAAGGTAATTATATAAACAGGAATTAAAGGAAAGAGCAGCACACTTATCTTGCTGAAGTTTTATTTACCTGTATGAACAAAGAAAGAACTTGGAAAACAACCAAGTAGCAGAAAACCGAACAACCAAAAGCAGAAAACTCATTGTTCTTTATGGAAAGGATAGTTCAACCACATAAAAAGGTTTTGAAGGCATCATATACTATATAAACAAACACCACATCAGAGGAATTCTAGGTTATTCAGTGTAAGATGCTGAGAACAGGTAAGTTGGTGAAAACATGAAGCAGTGCTGTACTATAGAGCATAAAATGGGAAGTAATGAGCACTGAATGTAACAGTGAAATTACCAAAAAGTGTGGGAGGCGTCGGAAGGTGCAAATATTAAAGATGACTGGGGTAAGTAAAATCAGAACTCAAACTGCAAGAGCCACAATTAAATATATTCAGAATAGTGATATTAGAAAGGAACAGCTGACTCATTATGAGAAAATTAAATGTCCATGTTTTTTGTAAAAGCCCAAAGTTTGAAAGCCATGACACACTAGAAAATTATGAAAAAAAAAGACACGCATCACTTGCAACACGAAAACAATACATTCTCTGACAGATATTAACAATGACATGGCAGACACGTCTACAACTTACGCATTTTCTCATTGAAGATCCCACCCACATCATAGACTACACAAAGCCATTTCAAGGCCTTACCTGTATGCAGGCGAATGTGAACTTTTAAACTCCCTGAGGTGGAAAAGCTTTTCATACAAAATTGGCACTTGAAAGCTTTAATGCCAGTGTGTGTTTTTATGTGTGCTGTTAGAGTGCTCTTCACAGCAAAGGCGCGGAAGCACTGGGGACACTTGAATGGCTTCTCATGGGTGTGAATGCGAATGTGGCGCACTAAATCACTTGGTTTTTTAAATTCTTTAGAGCAATATGGACAAACATGCCACCTGATTCCATTTTCTTCACGTATAGAACCTAAAACAAGGAATATCAGAATGAAAGCTTTTTAAACCTTCTAACAATTCTTGAAAAATCCCACTACATTGATGCTATTGTACAAAGCAATCAGCCCACAAAAACACTGTGAAATAGATGTCATCACAACACACTTTAATGAAGATTAACTTCTCTATCAGATATATTCTACTTCACAAAAATGAGCTGGAATGACCAAAAAAAACACAAACACAAGAGAATCCTGTTGAAATTCAAACACACAATTTCTATGCCACTTAGAAATGCAGAATGCAGCTGTAAATGCAATGTAATATACCAACTGACTTATTAATAAAATATCTAACACAAAATTATACAACAACTGTAAAGCCTCAACCACAAACACATCAAATTATTTTACACACTGAACACTTATCTAACTGGAGGACATACTTTGCTTGACCCTCTTTTGTAAATTCAGATTTAAATTATATTTTGTAAACTTGTAAGGAAAAAAAAATCTGCACAAATCCTTTTGACATATTAACAATTTAAGGCTACTTTTTTTACAAAAGTTGTTTTATGATCCAAGAACCCTAAGGTCTGTCCTAAGGCAACAGGACTTTTTTCTCAACAAAAAATGAAAGAAACACCTTTCATTTTCTCAAAAAAATGAAAGAAACCTGAGTGTTTTATTCATATATGTTGTTCAATATCAGATTGTTTGTTCATTTAAATTGGTTAACACAATGAGGTCACGTTACTTTATCAAAAACCAAAAGTGGTTGTGTTTGACTGTACAGCAGCGACCTTTTATTTTTATTTGCAGTAGCAGCTAGAGAGTTGTTACCATTAAATACAAGTAGCAAAATAATTATTACCAGAGGAAAACTTTAATGGTAATTTTTATCACAGCTATACTGAAGAAGACAAGTTTTTATTTTGGATCAATTTCTCCACCCCTTGCAAAAGGAAAAACAACATTAATGTGCCTATGAAGATACTACAGGCAGAGATCAAATGCTGCTTAATAGCACTATATATACCAGGCTACCCACTAAAGTATGAAGGCTTTGCTTGCAACAAACAACTTCTAGGAGTCATAAGGCTCAAGCAGCCTTGAAACTGAACTGCATTTAAGCACACAGAGACAAAATACAGGCTGGTATATACACAAAACAGTACAGAGGCAGAATAATACTGTGTGTTTATGGTGACAATATCGTATTGGTACTGTGACTCCTGAGACAGGTGACATGAAGAATTATTCCATAGTGTCAGCCTTCATCCTTCCCTATGTGGGATCAGCCAAGATCTGCAGTCCTGCCCTTATGCCTCTGTAAGGCCTCACTTCCAAAGGGAGAGAACCTTGCAAGAACTCTTTACACTGGGATGCACAATGAAAACCTAGTCCTTGGTTTGACGGGAGAGAATAATAGATTCACATATTTTTTTTGTCCTTTTCCTATAATTCCACTGATTAAATCCAAAAGATTTAGAAGTATAATTTCATTTCATGCCATCCTGATATGGTTTTTTAATGAAAATATATTTTATAATAAAAATTACAAATACTCTTAATCATACCTTACACTGTGTTTTAGGTAAGAACAAATACTGTTCAAAACTAATCCACAACACATTTTGGGAAATCCCTTTATAAAGCCATAAACACACCCATAATTACTACTCTTTACATCACAAGAAGTAGCAAGCAGTGGCAATATTACCAGGCAAAAACGGTGATTTTTTCTTAATGAACTTTTTTTCTTTTTTATCGAGTTTATCTGTATTATCTTGCTCCTTATCTTGTTCAGCACTACTAGAATCACCCTGATGATTTGAGAGGCTTGGGACATCTGGGTTCTGATCCTGGGTCCCAGCAGCCTTAGCCTGGCTGCAGTCAGTAGAATGTGCAGAGACAGGAATTGATGATAACCCGCTGTTCTCTAATGCTTGCTAAAAAAAGAACAAAAAACCTTCTAGATTAAGGAAGAAACATTTCACAGTTATCGCCAACTTTTCTGAAACAAGTACTTTGAAAATACAATGCAAATATAATTAAAGGAATTGAATGTCTTGTTCTCACAAAATTTCAGCTGTATTTCAAACCTGTAAACACATTATTACACAACACTGATTTCTCAGTGTCTGTGAAATTTTAGGTTGGACTTTCTGCACTTACAAATTTGCCAGCAGCTGCTTTTCAGGAAACAAGGATAATAGTAATCATGTTGTTACTCTTTGCAATTCCTCATCACATTCCAGACATTAGAGAATTCAGCACAGGTAACATAGGGTGAAACCTGTCCATAGCTGCATACAACATTTGCGTCTTCCAAACCCAAATTTAAATGGTACTTAAAAATCTAGAGATTAAAAGGTACCTTACAGGTTAGCAGGCTACCACTAACACTAAAGAATATTCTCTGCCCTGATCCATCCTATTTGTGCCTTTATGTGGCACAGGCTGCAGAACAAGCACAGACAGTAATTCACCACCCTACATCTCTTCTGTTAAACCGTGTCTCCTTCTGCCATTATCAAGGACAAAATATAGTAAGCTTTTTAGGAAAAACACTGGCTGACTTTGGAAAAAAAGATTCTTCCACAAATAGAAAATATTCAGATAGCCATTATTAATTAGAACAAGGTAAAGGCTACATACACCTTCTCATTTTTAAACCATATAAAAATATATTTCCCCTCTTGAATGACATAATGTTTTAAGCACTGCATAATCTAAGGACAAGCCACAAGATTTTTCTAAGCAACAGGAAAAAAAAAGGCTTAAGGTATAAGTAAAAATATCCATGTTCAGGGGTGTACACTTAAAGCCATACAAAGATATATTAGTGTGGTCTGTACTCATTAAGAAATCTTTACAATTCTTTCTTGATTGATGGATTGTTTAGAAATCCATAAGGAATGCTATAATTGAAAATATTGAGAACAAATTTCATTAAAATATAAGAAAGACTAAGAAAGGAACCACTGAAATGTAAAGCTGTTCTCACACAGAGCTCTTACCTGCAAAATATCTCTACTGATCCCCACTGCAATGTTGAGCTGTTGACCAGGTTGTTGAGGCTGGTTATTTTCTACAGGACCTGGTTCTGATAATTCAAGGAGCTGCTGAATGACATCAGTGACAGTCTGCTGACCCTGATGAGCAGCAGCTGGAGACACCTGGTTTTCTGTCTGTTGAAGAAGTGGAGACCGAAAATGCGTGGCCTGAAATACACATTGGTATGTTTGTCAAGGAGGAGCAAACGTATGTGTTATGAACTCACCAACCCAGCTCACTTACCTGAAGTGTCTGTAACTGTCCACTATGAGGATGGCTACTTACACAAGGCATAATGATTATGCAGAGCCTACTCCAAAGTTTGCTAACTCCATTATAGAATTGCTTTTGTATATCTTTTTTTTTTCAGTTCTTCCCAAACTTGAAATTGTAAGCTTAAAGCTTGAATTAAATTTACTGTTAACTACTGAGCCTTTAATCAATTTAGAAAACACAGGGAGGGATCAGCTACAAAATTCCATATATAAAGGCCACATGAAAAGTAATTCCCACAAGAAATAAACTGACAGGGCTATCTTTTTAAAGTTGACATTTATCTCAAGCAGGTCCTCTGTAAAAAACAATTTTCCACTTTTTCTTTTTTTAGCAAATAAACTGTATTATATCAAAACCTTTCAGAACAATAAATGACTAATTTTTCCCCTTCATTTTGGAACCTTAGAAACCACTCAGCTTTAGAGGAATCTGAAGGAAGAGTGTAACAGCTCTGTGAAACAGAATATAGGGAAGCTTTTATCTAGAGCAGGAAGTCTACACTGGAAGTATATAAATTCTCCCAGGCATTAGCAAGAGAAAAATTAATTGTTAATGAAAGAACTTCTCAACATCACCTTTGATATGAAAATTACAGCATCACACATTTAGCCAGTGTGTCCTGCATATTATACAGCAGTTTATATACAGTCTCATGGAGGGTTATCTTTTTTGAATGATGTCCACACATGCACATATATGAAGCTTGTTACCATTACTCTTAAGATACATTGTTACTTATAAAAAGTTTCAGAAGTCTCTTTCTAGTTATTTGAATATTCCATTTTAAAGACAACATGGAGAATGAAGTGTTTTATTACTTTGTAATTCCACTGTTGTTCAATTGGAACAGTGGGCCTTATGATGACTGTTGGTGTGTCTGATCTGCTGTGTAACACAGTGTGCCTGCTCTGAGTGAATTACTCCTTCAAGTCACAGTAACCATAGACTTTAAATCAAGTAGTTTATTGTGGTTAACTTTTTCTGCTGCCATCCAACTTCAATACGTGGCTCCAAGAGTAAATTATCTTCACTAAAATTTCGTACTTTCTTTCCAAGTGTCATTTTGCCTATCTTTGACCCTCAACCTTTTTTTCCTCTTCTTTATTAAGATGATAGACTTCTCCCTCTTCTTCAAAACATAAGATGAAACTGTGTCTAAGTATTTCTTCTGATGGGACAAGACAGTTAATGCACCTTGAATCTCTTCACTAATAAACAGACCATAGTGTATTTTAAGGATTCCGATGGCTCTGATTTCTCCTGCACTATTGAATACAATTCATTAATAGTGAACACTTTTAACAGAAAACTGAAAAAGCCCTAAAAATTGCCAAAATGAAATACAGACCATATACAACCCTGGAGCCAGGCCAACTGCCTGGTCCTCCCCTTGGGTCACAAAAACCCCAGGCAGTGCCACAGGCTGGAGGCGCAGGGTGGCTGGAAAGCTGCCTGGCAGCTTCAGGCAATGGGACCCATTGCTCCCAACTCATACCTCCAACTACGGAATACCTGGCAGTCTTCATCACATTATCACAGAATATTTTGGAAGGGACCCATTAGGATCGAGTCCAGCTCCTGGTCCAGTGCAGAACACCCCAAGAGTCATATGACATGTCTGAGACCACTGTCCAAAAGTTTCTTGAACTCTGTCAGTTTTGGTGCTCACTTTTGGTGATTGCTTCCCTGGGGAGCCTGTCCCAGTGCACAACCACCCTCTGGGTAAAGAATCTTTTCCCAGTATCAAACCTAAACCTCCCCTGCCAAAACTTCAGGCCATTTCCTCAGGTCCTGTCCCTGGTCACCACAGAGAAGAGATCAGCGTCTGTCCCTTTTCTTCCTCTCATGAAGTTGTACTGCAATGAGGTCCAAGTCTTCTCTGAACAGACCAAGTCCCTATCCCAATTTTGAGGTGACCACACTCATCCTGTAGTGGGTCAATGTTATTTTTACACTGCCTATTGCCATTAATAAATTTGAAAAAACTCTTGTTCCCAACAGTTGTGGTTAGCTACAACTGCAGCTGAGCCTTGGCCACACACATTTTCTCCTTACAGCAACAAGCAGTATTTCTGTACTCTTCCTGTGTCACCTGACCTTGCTTCAACACGGCATACACCTTGGTTTTCTGCCTTATTGCCAAGAGAAGACCTCTGTTCAGCCAACGTGGCCTTCTGCCTTGCCTGCTTGACTTGTGACATTTGTAAATTCCCTGCTCCTGTGCCCTCAGAAGGTGATACTTACAAAGTGACCAGCACTAATATTCCCCAGCACCTGCAAAAACATTTTCCCAGGGGTCCTTATTTACTAGCTCCCTGAGCAGCCCTGAGTCTGCTCCCCTCATGTCCAGAGTTGAGGTTTTGCTGGCACTTTTCCTCCTGTCAACAGAGATTTTAAACTCTATCACTCCATGTTCACTGTGGCCAAGATGGCTGCTAATCTCCATTTTGCTTATGAGATCCTCTCTACTGACAAGCAGTAGATCAAGAAGTCTGAGTCTTCTCCATTAGGACCTATTCCATAATATTGTCATCCAGGTTTTTTTGCAATCTTTTGGCCCAGGTTTTATCAGCTGTGTGATTCTCCCAGGTAATTTCTGGCAAGTTGAAGCCCCCCATAAAGGCAAGGGCAGTTGACTCAGAGGTGCCCCTTAGTTCCTCAAAGAATAATTCATCAATGTTATCATCCTGCCTGGAAGGTCTACAGCAGACTCCCACAATGACATCTGCATTATTTGTTTGCCCCTTGATTCTTATCTGAGCACTCAACTATTCCATTGCCAACTGCGAGTTCCAAACATTCTAATCCTTCTATTACACACTTTCAGTGCCACCCCTCCACCTTTTCTGCCCTGCCTACAGTGGATGGGCTGTTTATGGTGACTGCAAAGCAATTTCCCACATTTCCCAGTTTTTGGTTTTGTGGATTTGAGTACAAGGGAAAATAATCAGCAGCTGAAGTTGGAAGGGAAGACTGTAAGTCAGGGGTCTGTCTTCAAGATACTACACTGCAACCTATAGCTGGCAAAGAAGATGTTGTAGAGCTGCAACAAAACCTGCCAGAATTCTCAGGGATGACTGGCACATACAGACCTTCCTGCATACAACAACTGCTTGCTACAGACTTCCAAGAAGTCAGCTCTGCATCATCCCTCCTCCACCATCCCAGCTCCACAGCTCCTCCTGAGCCCCATGGTTCCTCTGCTGCCTAAATTCCAATCAATTCAACTTGTATGAACTCAATTCAGCTCCTTCCTTCTCCACACAAACCATGGTAATCTCTGCAAAATAAGGTCAGAGGGGCAGGGCAATCCAGGATTTTTAAGAATCCTTACTCTCTCGTCTTTCTATACAGAAAAGTATTTACCTCCATCCTGAAGTGTTGTTGCACAAATTTACATGCAAAATAAGAGTGTGTAAACAAATGAGGCAATATAATCATCCATTCAAGACTTGTTCCACCTCTAAATAACCATCTGCATTGACCAAGGAGCTTCACATATCAGCTGATCCAACTTATCACAAATTATCACAGCATACCCTTTTTCACCAGTTAAATGAAAATTTACAAAATTATTTCTCCCACTTACAGTCTTGACACAAACGTGACAAACATTACACACTTACATTCTTCCATTTGTTATCAACCGGTTGCAAAAGATTAGTAGGGGATGTTGATAAAGGCTGGGTGACAGAGTCCTACAAAGAAATCAAAATATTTTAAATCTTTATCAAAAAGAAGAAAAACATAGCTGATACAATTCAGAAAAGTACCACACAAAAATCAGACTATGTGAGAGAAACAGAAGTACACAAAATCAGCTATAAATATTAATGCAGCAAATGACAGCAAAATGACAGCCTTACAGTCACTATAATTTAGAAAATATTCTCAAGTATCACACAAGAGTACATTCTTTGGTAGCACAGCACTTCAGGAAACTTCAGCTTTTGGAATGGGTACTTAATAAAGACATAATCATTGCTTATCCCCAGATATGTACCAAGGGATGACAGAGACTGATGGCAAACTTCAGAACAGAATTATTAATTGTTAAAGCAGCTCTGCAAGTTTTCAGCAGAATGAAGGAAAGTTCTAATCTGAGAATGCTAGTGTTAATCTAATAATGTACTAAGTTTCTAAAGCAATAGATAAAAATAGGAATAATTAAATATATGCAGATTCAGATATAAAATTACAAATAAAAAGCATAAACCCCTGTCATATGCAATTGACATATCATTTTTTATCTCTGCTCCTCCTTGCTAAACCTTTTGGAATCTATTTTTAGAATCTTTTGCTCCCTTTTCTCCCTTTGCTAATACTGTTGTATGGCATTTTTTCCTATTCCTCTTGCTTGCCAGCAGTGAAGTATTCATGCAAGCAGAGAAAATACCACACTGCTGTAATATCAATATGCTAAGCAAATCCAAAATATTTAAGCAAACCAAAAAAATAAAAACAGAGCTGGCCAGCTCATAACATGAAACAGTATGAAGGAATTATTTTCCATCCTGCTTTTAAGATTAGGCTTGAGAATTTTGAAATGTAAAAAAAGACACAGAGAACATATGTTCCTCCAAACAAATAAGACACATTAGTCTTTTTTTTTATGAATTAACATGGAGAAACAAATAGCATCTGCCCTATAAAACAACTCCAGAAAATGGGGAAAAAAAGGCTTTTCCAAAACATTACTAGACAGTTATTTCAAGAAGACAGTCGCAAAATGAAGTTCAGACTTCCAATTTTAACCCTCTTCTTTCAAAGTCTGGTACTCCTCATCACCCATTGAACATTAAAGCATGAACTGGAGATCAGGCAAAACAGAGGGAACCAAAGGTAGAAAAGGTTGTTCTAATCAAAGAAAGAAAGAAGAGTACTATGAAAAATTAAATATGCACTGGCTCAAAAAACACTGTAGTCTTATGAAATCAGAGACATTTTCTGAATTTTAACTCTTTTTTGTATTTTGGTAAAGAAAGAAAAATGTCCACTGCTTCCAATAAAGCTATCTTTTTTCCGTTATAATCTGGGTAATAAGCTAACATTTAAAAAGTAATCAGATATACACAGAAAAATCCACTATGTGTTTTATGAACTAGAACTATATAAATAATTTCTGACAATGAGTTGAAACTAATACATTATTTCAATAGTTCTAAAATTCCCCCATAATTTCATTTTATCTGAGGAGGGTAACATAATCCGTAAGAACAAGAATTATACTTAGTTGCAGAATAGAACTGCTAAATTTTCAACCAAACCCTCAAATTGTAAATACTTTTTTGCATATAGTTGGCCAATTTACATTTTTTCAATATTGAATCCTGCAAATTAATATCAAAAAAAGCACAAAACTTGAAAAAGACAAAAGACAGCTACAGGTCTAGAAGTTCTAACCTATCTGAAGAATTACTGGAATTAAGATATAGACTGAATTAAACTCTGAAAGGCATATATTAAGCAAAGCTTACCGCTGTAATATGAGATACATCTGTTGAAGCACTTGCAGAATTCTGTGGACCACCCATGTGCATCTTGCTGATATGTGTATTTAAACTACCCAAGCTTTTGAAGACACAGCTACATTCTGTACAACTGTATGTAGGGCCATTCTTCACCTTTAAAAAAAATAAAGTAAATTTTCCCTACATCTAGCAAATACTGCTTTTCATTATTTTTCTATATAACCAGTATACTATGGGATGATAAGAGCTAAAATGATTTATTTTTTCAAGTTACCAATATGCAGTTATGGAATCAGGCTGGTATCTCTTGGATATAAATGAACTATAATCTATGTGCATGCTTACTACCACTTCCCAACGCTGTGAAGCACCAGAGAGCAAAACAAATGTCCTGCAGAAAACGAGGCCTCAGACTTTTGTCTCTTTACCATCTCCTACCATTCCACATTTAAAAGCAAAATTGAAATACAACTTTATCAATTAAGATGTGCCTGAAGATGAAACATCACATATCATACAAATGGAAGTTTGGAAGTATGCGATAAAAAAAATGCAGACAAAACCAACACTGTGAAAGGCACAGAAGTTTAATGTCTAGTTTGAACTGAATTGGAACACACAGAATGAGAAAGTGATCAGCAGCTACTTGTTTGAGACCTTCAGACCAATGGGTTAAGGTGATTAAAGCAGTTAAATTTGCAGATTCCAACCATCCTCACCTTCCCTCCTCAGTCCATCACACAGCAATAACATCCAGTGTGCTACTTGCAATGTGCAGGGAGCAACAAGGTATTCAAAACAAAACACACTGCAGTACTTGCAGTATAGTATTGGTATTTCATATTTTGTGACATTAAACTGCCAACAAGACTTCCAAAAAGACGTATTAAGTAATGAAATATGCTACAACTAAACAGTGCTTCAGGAAGTGAGCATCAATCTGCAATTCATTATTCACTGCAATATCAGCTTCAATGTTATTTTGTAACTGTCTCAGAACAAAACAAAGAAT
Organism: Anthoscopus minutus; assembly: GCA_013399455.1. NCBI lineage: Eukaryota > Metazoa > Chordata > Aves > Passeriformes > Paridae > Anthoscopus > Anthoscopus minutus. Next base: position 17,544 of record VWYI01034359.1, read on the forward strand.
TCATAGAATTCCAGGCTTGAGGAAAACACAGCAACAGCAAGGAAAAAAACAAATCAATGACTTATCCGAAGCAGTAACTCAAATGCAGGCTCAGGACTGCAAAATGCAGCATAGGATGTGATCAAGAGGTAGCATTTACCTAAAGTATCTTATACCACAGCTTGCTTCCTTCTTACAGAAAAACAGAGTAACAGAGAAAAAAGTGAAAAATATTTTTTACTTCACCCCAACTTATATCCAAAAAAAGTAAATTATTAAATCAATGTTGGCGCAATTTTTTATGTAGCAAAACCTATCTACATATAGAGAACTGTTAATCTTGAGGATGACTAGTCATACCAGAGAATCACAGAATCAAATAGGTTGGAAAACACCTCTGAGGTCCTCAAGCTGAACTGATGACCAAACACCATGTCAATTAGACAATGGCACTGAGTGTCAAGTCCAGTCTTAACTATCTCCAGGGACAGTGACTCCACCACTTCTCTGGGCAGCCCATTCTAATGTCTAATCACCCATTCATGACGGAACTCCTCCTGACGTTCAACCTAAACCTGCCCTGGCACAGCTTAAGACTGTCCCCTTGTCCTGCCTACTGGTTGCTTGGGAGATGAGGCTGACCCCTACCTAGCCACAGCTCCCCTCCAGGGAGCTGTAGAGAGTGATAAGGTCAACCCTGAGCCTCCTTTTCTCCAGGTTAAACATCCCCAGCTCCCTCAGCTGCTCCTCACAGAACTAGTGCTCCAGACTCCTCATCAGCTCCATTACACTTCTCTGGACATGCCCCAGGACCTCAACATCCTTCCTGAATTGTGTGCCCCAAACTGGACACAGTACTCGAAGTTAAATGACTTAACATAATTAAGTGCATCACAAACATTAAGACATATCCATATACAAAGGCATATCCTAAAAGTAAGAAACTAATATGCTAAAAGGATCCTTAGTAATAGCTACCAGTATCTACCAGTATTTTGTAACACAAAAATGGAAAATGAGATTGCAGATCTCAGAGCTAAGGGAAGAGTGAGAACAAAGATGATATTGTGCATACAGGACAAAAAAGAAGCAAAAAGTGCTCCCTCTATTACTTCATCATTTCTAAACCAAAACTAGGTCTCTTTTTATGGGTGTTTCCAGCCACAAAGCACTAAAGTCTGCAAAGAAATTACTGAACAAAGTTGCACAGTTCACATTGCTAAGATTGTATTACTCTTACCACAGCAGTACCTTTTGAGATTTAAAAATTGTCTGTCAAAAGGAGGAAAAAAAACCAGACATAAAGACGTCTGAAACTTTTTTTTAATCTTATTCTGGAGTTTTCTTCTACTTGTAACCAAAAAACCTCTGTAAAAGCCTGCAAGACATACACTTCAAAGACAAATGCAAGTATGTTCTGCAACAGAATCAGTGAGTTGCTGTTTGGCCTTGAACTTTTTCACCATTTTCTGCTTGGCTGCTTTTGACATACATTCATCTGATTCTAGCTCTTGTTCTCCCAAGACTGACATATGTACATTGTTATACACCTAACCCCACTATTTATTAATCTACCCATGTACTGAAAAGACACTGGCAAATGAAGGTTTTGCTAGTTCTCCAAAATATACATTTATTTAGACTAAGCTAAGGAAAGCTCATGGGTAAAAGCAAGAAACCAGAATCTACACCACAGCAGTAAATCTATACTGGTTGGAGCACACAGAAAAAACAAAACTGAGTTAAGGTGCATGTTAGCACCCAGGACTCGATGAATAATTGCATTTACCTCAGAGTGAACTCGCTGTATGTGTGACTGGAGGTTGCCTTTCTGGGAAAAGGCGGCAGGACAAAAGGCACAGGCGTGGGGCTTCTCCCCCGTGTGCTTGATCATGTGGGTCTGCAGAGCCCCCTTCTGGTTAAAGGCCTTCCCACACTCGCTGCACTTGAAAGGTCTCTCACCTGCAAGCAAACAGCAGCAGGAGGAGGAAGGGTAAGGAGATTTAAGTAAATGCCAGCAGTTTCCTGTATCTAAAAGAAAAATTGTATCTGTTAAAATACAATACACGTTATTATTCATGTTATTAGGAGGTTCTGACAATAAAATTGTTTACCTCGACCAGCAACCTCAGCACCTACTCTTGATAAAAATGTAGCCTTGTGAAAAAGTTTTGTGACTTAGCTGATGATTCTAAGTTGAAATCGGTAAAATAAAGAAAATCTAGATGAACCAATAATTTAAAAGAGCTTCCCTCAACTTGTGGTTTGAAAGATCTCAGAAGCTTCTATGTAAAATCATTGGAGACAAAATAAAAGGGGAGGAAGAAAAAAGAAACCCACCTATGTTCTACACCAACCCATGTGTTTTAAACCAGAATAAAACAGGCCCAGAGGGTAAATGGACAGTAATAAATAACTAACAGTCAAAAACTTAACCTTTTATCTGACTTAAATAAGAAAGTCTTACATCAACACCACAAAAGATGGTATATGGTTCCCACTTCCCAATAACAATTATGAGCTATTCATTCTTTGCAACCACCTACTGAATATATGCAGCAAAATAATGCTTTGGACAGTTCCACTCAGAAAATAATTTTTAAAACTGATCCTATTGAATATTTAAAGAAAAACTAGCCAATATTGTTAAAGAAATGCCGTCACGATTTCCCAGTTTTGGTGTTCTCAGTGCTGTGCATTATTACACTTTTTGTATGTTACCAGATAAGCATGAAAAACCCCGCAGAAACTTTAAGTTACTGTACATAAGAGGACTGTACAGATTACAAATCTACATAAACATACCAATAATAGATTTCAGTTTCTTACAACCATGTGTCCTAATTAACTCCTGAAAACCTCTACTGTGAACTTAAGTACTACCCGTTTTTCTTTTAGTGAAATAGTTCAGCTCTAGGAACTTGAAAATATTTAACACCTTGCCTTTGCACAATTCTGTAGCCAAGAACAGTATAAGCATGCAGTATTTCGTCTGGTACACCAGTAAGTACTACCATGTGCACACTAAATCAGTTTTAATAAATATTTTATATGACTTCTGATTTTATACCTGCAATTACATCTACTTTAAACTTATTAATCCTTAATTAAATTCACATTATCAAAAACAAAAGCAGTTATTTTTCTGAAATTGATTACAAGCATATAACTCACTGAAGGAATTTGCTGCTTAGGGGTTTTGAAGGTGCTTTAAGAACTGCAGGTTTTAACTGTATATTTTTTAAAAGAGATTAAAACAAAGAACACTGATTCACATCTAGAAATACAAAATTCCTGTTAGGCTTTCATAGGCAAAAAGCTTAGCTTCCAGTAAGAGCTGTTGGTGGACACATAGAAGTATTGCTTCAGGTTAAGTTTGCCTACGTAAGCAAATCTCATTATAAAAATGAAATCCTAATTCTATTGTGGAAAAGTTAAATTTCTGTATTTATCAAGTATAACTTAATCAAATACAGATTTGAGAGGGGGGAACGAGGGGCTCATTACTCATTAATAATGGGGAATTGCAGTCCCTGAGACTTGATTTTTTTTTTCCCCAGAAAGGTGCAAAGCCTGAAATGACTAGCTAGAACACAAAAAGTACTGCAGTTAAGAGGCTAATGCACATTGTGCACAGACCTGCTATTTTAACACATGAAGACTTTGGCATTCTAAATTCTTTAAAGCGGAGTTGTTCTCTTCTACGTATTTACAGTACCTCAAGCAGCCAAATGCCAGATAGATTGTCTGCAGATTTAGAGTACTAACATACTTCACAAATTAAATGAGTATTTGCAAGCTATTTGGAAGTTAAAATTACCTCATATCAGACTGGGACTGCATTTTCTGTCTCTGGCTTCCCAATAGACAAATGTCTTTTAGTCTTCAAAAAAAATATAAATACCCTTGAACTTTTTGAAGCTTTAAAAAAGCATCCTTAACCAACTGTAATCTCGTTTCTTCAATTCTGACTAGAGTAAGTAAATGAATTAAATAGAGCCAAGAATCTAAAATACCAACGTTAATATGACCTTTTTTTGATATTACCTTCAAGCAATTGTTTTAAAGGAGGTACAAGGGTGACATCTTGTGTTACTTTTCTACAACTAAATCTGTAAAACTTCAAAAGATTCTTAAGAAAGTGTCACACAATGTTCTTTTTCTTTCTTAGTAAACAAGGCCATTCTTGTAAATGGCAACTCATCACATCACTGTCTGAACAGTGATATTACACTGACTGATATAACAAAATTGCACATTCAGATAAATGAATACCTGAATTAGCTAAAAACTAGACAAATGGCAATTTATTAAGTATGTATGAAAAATATATATTGAATAACACTGTAACATCTTCAATGAAGACTTTGTTTAAAGCTAAACTCCTGCCATAATATGTATACCTGGTTAAAACATAAGATCTATTCTTTTATAGTCATCTGTAAACTTCAAAAGTTTTATATTTATGCTTGACATTTTTCAATTATTTCAGTTGCTTATGGTTTAAACATGCACATATTTATGACAGAAATGTAGCAGAAACCATTTCCTACTTATTCTGCAAATTTGAACAGTCATCTGCACTTCCTCAATTATTAAAATTACAACCTAGGCTTAGCGCCTCAGAAGACCACTTTTTAAGTTTAAATAAATCAATTCCAAAAAATGCACAACTACTACTTTATTAGTATCATTAATTCTCATGTACTTTTGCTCTTTTTGCAGTTGTAAATTTTAGAACCTACTCTCTAGGGTACATAAGATCTAATTTAAAGTAGATGACTGGGATCCCTTATCTAGGGATTCTGATTTTAGGGCTCATTGAAACTCTAAATACCAAAACTGATATTTGGTAACAAATGAAATCTATAGAGTTTTCCATATTTTTTAGCTGTTTCTAATCACATAAATCTGGAAATTTTAAAATCACATCAATTTCCTAAGCAAATGAATTACATTAAGTTTATTTTAAAACAACCAGTAACTGCATCTAATGAGTCAAATGTACTAATAATATTTCAAGTTCCAATAGGAAGAAGACATTCACAGCATTTCAGAGGTTAACTGATTTTTGTAAAACAAATTAAAGTAAGTACTTCCACACCCTTACCTGTGTGTATTCTAACATGTCGTGTTAACTGACTTGGTTTCTGGAACGTCTTTCCACAGTGAGGACAGGAATAGGTAAACCCACTTCTATCAATATTTCTGTTGTAAGACCTGGTATTTGATACCCTGTGATTAAAAAAAAAAAGAAAATTAATATGAAACGCTATTTTGAAAAAGCTTCTTTTACCTCATCACTTTTAACATAGTGTTAACTTGATGACAACATAGTATCAGCTGCAACAGTGAAAACCCTGACTCCACAATGATACTGAAATAACAATGCAAACAGCTCTTTTCTCAGTATCTCTTGCACCAAGAAATTCAGCAATTTCTGCAGTAAAAATCCCATACATCTTAAGGCACTTCAGATATTTTCAGGGTAAATTCTGCCAGAAGTATACAGTGAGTTCACAAACTTTTGGTGTTGTTTTGTTGGGGAACTTGAAACTTTTTGCAACTCTTATTTCTTTTGCCTGAACATAGCCAAGTCCTTCTTTCTGAACTAGAATATACAAATCTCAAAAAATGGAGTACAAATGCACTTGCTGAAGTCTAGTAAGAGCAAGTTAAGAATTTAACAACCCAAATATTCACCATTGGCCCTCAAATACAAATCACACTCTCCACAAAACCACAGAAATGGATAGTATAAATTCCCAAAATTAATTTTGCTACAAATCAAACTAACTAGTTTATTCATCCTAACATCTCTACACAGAAGTTGTCCACAAGAAGAATGGCTTTTGTAGGTAATACATTTATATAACCCAATACAAACCTACCTTGATACTTCTAACCTTTAAATTTCTGTTTGCAGTTTAAAATTTACAGCACTTGTTTAAACCTCCTGCAACCTGTATTAACTTCTAGTAAAAAGACTAGACAGGATAAATTGTTTTTAAATATGCAATTTTCCTCATCTGTTTTTTATAGAAACAGTGAAAATTAAAAGAGAGATCACCTGTCGAGACTTTAGGTTTTTTTTAATAAATAAATTAAACCAAGAGAAGTTTTTCTTCCTTCTAACTTAAAGTAATTCTCACCTTCCTAGAAGTAAGGTTAAGCTAGAGAGCTGAAAGAAAGGACAGAAACAAATATTCACCAAAAATAGGAACAGCATTTACCAGGCCTCATTTGTCCCTCTTCATTTTGTGCTTTTTCAGATTTACAGGAAACTCATGGGAGGCCGTAATGAGGACCTCTTGGAAAAGATGATTACACTGCAAAGAACAAGTTACATCTTTGCAGAATGAAAGCACTAAAACTTTTGTCATTACAAGAAATGCTATGTAAAATTAATATACATTTGCTTCAATATACTGCTATTTGTGTTTAAAATCATAAACACTTCAAAAATCACTTTGCATCAGAGAAACTTAACCCATGTTTACAAATAGCTGGCAGATGAACCACACTTATTATGTGTGTCTAAATACAAAAACAGGGAAAAAAAGAGGCCTCTAAAAATAACCACCCACTTAAGCAAGGTTTTAAAAAGCAAGTGTCATTTTAGAACAGCACACAAAACAAAAGAAATTATCTGCATAAATCATGGTACTTTGCTGACTGGAACTACTACTCCTGCTTTTCCCAGCTATCACCATAAAAGTAACATCTGCTCATTTTGTTATAATCCCGTGATTGTCACCTTATTTTATAGTGAGTTTTCATGTGCTCCTTTAGCTGTGAGGAAGTTTCAAATTCTTTTTTACAAGACTTGCAGCTGTGAGCCCTACTGCCTGCCAATTCTTGACGATGTTCTTCCATGTGTATGGACAGCTGACTCTGTAAAGTGAATTCATCTCCACACTCTGAACAGATAAGATTCTGAAAGAGAATAATAGAGACTGATTTTTTTCAAAACAGCAGTGCACAAGATTTGCTCAAGTAGATTAACTTATCCTTCTATGGACATTGGCAGCTGGAAGCAAGCAGCAAGAGAAGTATACAAGCAAGAAAAATTAATGAGCCTTGTGATATAAATCATGTAAAATAATCACTGCAAGATTATATTAATATTTATATTTTAAGAAACTCCACTAGAACTGAGTTCTGAAAAACTTAAATCTGGCAGCAGAAACAAGCAGTTCAGCACCAACCTCACCATTCCCTATTTCCTTGGTGGTTTGGTTCAAGACACACAAAGAAGCTCACCACACTGCCACTCCACAGTAGTCTACACAATCATCTGCAACAAATAATTACTTTCTAACTAAAGCATGGTAACTGTGGATTGAGGGATTTCACACTTTTACATGTAAAATCACATTGATTGTCACTTTCAAACAGAAATCCCACCACAGTTACTACTGACTTTTCTTAAGCTTTCTTGACAGTAAAGATGACAGAAATAAAGAGGGACATTAATGTTTTTCACAGGTACCTCTTCAATCCATTAGTTTTAAAACAATGCTAAACACAACATTTTCCAGTTAGTATGCCATGCCATCTAGAATAGAAATTACACTTCTAATGTTTAAGGAAAAAGTGTTGCCATTTCTCTGAAACTCAGCGTAAGAACCAAATATTGTTTCTGTGAAAATTAAAAGCTCTGCATTTATTTGACTCCCTTTTGCCTTCTGAAATCATCAATTTTACTTCTCAGTCTATTTCTTTTAAGTTGAGAGTTAATCTTAGATGTCTAAAAACATCCATCTCCGTTAAATATGCTTTACTAGTGTGCAAAAGTAACTTCAGACAGGTTTTTTCTCAGTTTTCAGTAACTGTGATTATCACTGCAAATTGAAATGGCTTTTATTCTCCCCCCTTTTTTCTTTTACCCATAATGATCCACAAGAAAAGTGCAAACAGAAAACAACAGTGTTCATTTCAAGAAGAATATTGACAAGAATGTTTTTAATCAAGAGGAACACAGGTATGCAACGTTATTTTTTGACTGTTTTGCCAATAAATTTGTTCTTTAAGTCTGAAAAAAATAATTCTGAAGTATCACATTTCCAGACAAAAGCTTAAAAAGCTGAAGTCCTTTAATGAAATTAATTATCAACCCAAAAATTATTTGTTTGATCTAATCTAGATGTCATTAAAGTCTTCATTATTCTATTCAGCAATGTGGAATTTGCTGTAGGACAGCAAGATCACAGTAAAGCGAAAAAATGACAAAAATCCCCACCAATATATCAAGCTAAACACACTCTGCTGTACGCAATGCCAGATGTATTTTTTTGCTTCTCAAGTAAACAAAAAAAAACCACAGAACAAGTAATTGAACACTCTAACCTCACTATGGTTAAACTCACATTTTAACACTAAATAAAAGGGGCTGATCATACACAAAATTCCCAAACTCAGAAAAAAAAAACGTTTAGAGCTTTATTCATTGGATTCTGCCTTCCTCCTTAGCAGATGCAACATCTGAAGAACACTTTGGACCTCATGACCTTCACCTGTTTAGTATCTATGCCTCCCACCATCTGCACTTTTTCACATGATCATTGCTCATGAATTATTAGACAGTACAAACCAAATACACTGAATCTTTCTTTAAAAAAACCAAAACCAACAAACAAAACCCCAACACAACACAAAGTAAAACATAAAAACACAAACCAAGAGGATCTTATAATGAAGGAATTTTCATTTTATATCCACCAAATATCAGTTTTAACTTCTTCAATACATTAAGGTGTTCCTAAAGCCCAAAAGCCCCTCATGTTCATCAAAAAAGAAGACATATTAGCAGTTCTAATGCAATAATTTGTGTTTCAGTTTTTTATTCATTTCTGTCTTGCTAGGGCAAAATGTAGCATTTCCACTGAGGAAATGGACAAGATCAACAGTCTTCAAGAAGATGGGCATATTTACACAAGACATGTTCTTTATGACTTCTCAAGAGAAAGCTATCCCATGTTAGTGAGGAATTTCAAATTGTGACGTTTTCCCTCATACCAGTTTATCACAAACAAATCATCAAAGAAAGAATGTGAGGAGAAAATACAGTTACCTGCAAGCTCAGTACCAAAAGCTCAGAAAATTCCTTCCAGAATCTCTCACAGGGAACAATCAATCACAAATATCTAAGCTTCACTGACTCACTTTTCCAAATCTCAATGGAGCTCCCAAGAAGCTAATCACTCTGATTTCTTGTTCTTACCCATCTGCATTCATCTGTAGATAAAGCTATTTGATCAGCACAACACAAGAGTAAAATTCCCCAAATTTCATTTTGTGAAGACACCTCCTTAACCTCTGTGTATGTCCCTTAATGTATATCCCCCCCCATATGCACCTTTGCTCTGATTTCAGTTTTTTAACCCTTCTAGCAGCAAAAGCAAGAAGAGCAAACAAGAGGGAGAACATGCTTCACCAATAACTTGTTAACCCACACATTGTGGAAAACTCCTCAATGTCAACTAGTCAGCAATAAAAATCACCAATACCCTCTTCTTCAAGATCAAATTCCAGTCCTCCTACAGGTCCTGTGCATAATTACTGTGAAAGTTATTCCTGCAGTTTTGTGTGAATTAATTGTTACATTAATCTCTGTTTTATCACAAAACTATTGGGTACTGTAAGAAACACATTCATTAGCAAATGAAATACGTTTGTATTTTTATAAATATAATTTTCTAGCTGCAGATGGAATTTTAAATTGGAAGGCATCACACAGCCTATTCTTCCGACATCTGTACCAGAGCAACAAAACCAGCACTGCTGAAGTGCATGAAAAATCACCTAGTGGTAGAAACAAACACCAAAAACCACTCTCGGGTGGCTTTCCCGATGCTTAGTTTCTTTATTCTGATGCGTCTAGCAATTCATAAATCAAGTNTTATTCTGATGCGTCTAGCAAAACATAAATCAAGTTTCCTTAATAATACCGATTAAGTCACTTATCATCATATATATATTAATATGCAGCAAAACTACTCCAGTCCACTTGACTGCCTACTTGACTGTGTACATGACAAAACGTGAGCTAAAATGATTAAAGTAGGAATACAATCTCTACAGATGGCAGGCTCTCCATCTGGTTTAGGGAAAAGTGCAAACAGGCCTATTATCCCCAACTTACAGGTCAGAACTGCTGTAAGCTGTCAGCAACAGACATGGAGAAACATACTACTGTTGCACTTATGATTAGAAGTCTGACAATAAAAGCGCATTCTTGATTCAGTTCCAATTCTCCAATACAAAGGGCAATTTCAAATGAGCCTGAACAGGAGGAAGAGGCAATTACATGATAGAAAACTTGGTATTTCAGGCACTGCAATCAACTCTGGCAATTGTAGCAATGCAGTAATGACTATAAAGTGTGCAAAACACACAGCTATGTATTAACTGTTTGCTAAGAATTTAATCAACACTCTACCAAAATGGAAAACGAAATTATAAGAGGGGAAGGAACAAGTACTCTCAAGCAAAACAACCAACCACTCAAAAACTGAGGTGGGAGCTTTAGATAATGGAACAGCTTCATGTAGTTCTGTGGATGGTGAGAGTGCCTCACCTGCCAACAAACATGATCACACATTATTTATTATGTGTGGGCATATCAGTGTAGATTAAGTCACAGAAGTATCTTCAAAATTAAAGTATATGTAAATAACCAATCAGTTAATGTTTTTATATATAGTATGCCATGGCATCTCTAAAGACACAATAGGGACACTTACTTATATTCAAGATATTAATTTCTATAAGTAATATTAAAACAGAGTCCCCACTTAAAGTTTTTTATTTCTTCTGAACAAAATAGTTTATTCAATCCTCCAATCTAAAGTATACATGTAAGAGATTAAATACAACCACTATGACATATCTTTTCAAAATTAACTTATAAAGTTTAATGAATTACCTCCTCTTTCTCATGCAGCATTATATGTGCTTTCAGACTGGCTACTCTGGAGAACTTCTTGTTGCACACAGGACACGTAGGATCCTCGCCATTGTGAGTACATTTGTGAAGTGTCAAGTTGAATTCAACATTAAATGACATCGGACACTGGTCACACCGGTGAGGCTGTTTGTTAAAATCACAAAAATAAAGACAAAATTCAATCTTCCCATAAGCTACATAAACTCTGAGTGACACATATAACCATACAAGTCAAAATGTTAAACATTAAAAAAAACAACAATTCAAGTACCTACATAGGATAACAGTGCTTAATAATACCAATAGTAATGATTTTATCTTCTTTGCATCTCACTACAGAAAATACAAATACAGCATTACAGGAGCACAAAGGGAAAGAAAGCAGGGGAACTAAGGAAACCAGAGACTCAGTCTCAAAACTGAGACTGAAAAGAGTGAAGTTAAAAGAGAAAGGCATGAGCAAGAGACAGAAATACATTTTCCTACTTCAACTGTGATCATGATTCCCCTAGGTGGTTTGGTACTGCAACAGGCTCCCCAGGGAAGCAGTCACAGCACCAGGCCTGACAGAGTTCAAGGAGGATTTACACAATGCTCTCAGGCACTTGGCGTGACTCTTGGAGTGTCCTGCAGAGGGCCAGGGCTTTGTCTTGATGATCCTTGTGGGTCCTTTCAACTCAGCTTATTCTGAGATTTTATGCAATCTCCCTCCCTAAGTAAAACTAATAATCAAAACAGCAAAACGCTTAGTTTATACTAGGCCTGACTGGTCATCACTTGGTATCTGCAAAACCAAGTTTTCATTCTTTAAGAGCCATTTCACTTTTAGATGTAAAGGCTCTTACATAATTGTGCAACAGCATAGGTTTAACTTTATCAACTTTACAACACTGAAACTTGTGTAAGTTGTTCTTTTTATATGTGAAATATCTCCAAGTGCTATGTTTTATAAAAATTAATCTGTATTTAGGGCTACCTCAAAAAGTAATAAAATTATTTTCCTATGACATGTAAGTAGTTTTAGCTTTGTGAAATAGAAAGCAAGAGAAATTAACTAAATGCTTCATGTTACAGATGCAACTTGTGGCAAAAGCTTCATTTTAAAAGCCAGTCAAGTCTTAATCACATATCTATATTCTACTCATTCTTTCCCAAATTTGATTTGCAAGCAGCTAAAGTGATGATACTGATCTAATGATTAATATATACATACTAAATTACTTTACCAGTAGGGTCCTGTTAAATAAATATAAGCATTATTTTCTTTTTATTGCTAATGTATAGAATCACTTTGCAATCTCTATTGAAAAAATAAACTCATATTTTGTCATCTACCTGGCTATTTTATAAATAAAAAAAAAAGGCTAAAATTAAGATGTATTGATATGGAAACAACAATCCAATTAAAGGGCATCAAAGGAAGGTCCTATCTCAAAGGAAACATGAGAAAACATGAAAGAGAAATGTCACAAAACTCTGAGCCCCTAAGTAATAATTATTAGTGGTGTGGCTGAAAAGAAAAGGAAAAGATGTCTTGTGTTAGCTTCACTTGACAGTATATGAAAATATCAAGGTACACTTGTTGTATCTACCACAATTCATACCTTGTCATTTTGCTCATGATCCCTCATATGGCGCTGGAACTGGGTCTCTCTTGGAAAAGACAGCAAACAAATCTCACACTTATGGAAGTTGGGTACTTGGTAGGGAAAAATACTGTTCTCTGTATTTGGTGTCAGAACATCATCTACAAAACAAGCAACAAAACATTTGTATGAAGTCACATTTTATCTACTTCCAATTTATTGTAAAAAACAGAATAACTTGGAGCAGAAACTATTCCAATTCCTCGAAGATTTCTCATTTATCCAACACTGTAACTTCAAGGGATCTTGAAGATCTCAGTCATACATATTTACTACTTCCATTGACACAGGATCAACCAAATATATCCATACCTCAAATTGCTAGTCACTACACACGTAATTTTTCCAGTAATTTGAAATAAATTATTTCTGTCCTTAACAACACCCATCAAGTTTGAAACAAAATGAAATGTTGCAAAAAACACTAGGCATGAGTAAGATACTGCCAGGGGTTACTTTTAATATTACATCACATGCTTCTAAAAAAGGTTTTTAAAATTATATAGTCAGCAGTTCTGACTACACAGGTTTTCTGTCCTACCTCCCATCCTTTTCTCTCTCTTTCCTTAAGAAAAATTTAGACATATTTTCTTTCTTCTCCTTCTGGCATTATAAAACCTTTATTAAAACCTATATTAAAACCTTTAGAGTTGTAAAACCAACACCAATGTTTCAAACAGTTGAGAGAGATGCACTAAACTGCAAGTCTAAGTGCATACATATTAATTCAATGGAAAGAGATGTATTTTTCTTTAAATAGACCCAGTTTAAGCCCATACAGTTTTCTTTTGAACTCCTACAGTCATGCAACTTTTGATACACAAGTTGCAAGCTTCTACATCCTCCTGCTCATATGAGTGAAGTCAATCCTGTAAATACTTTACGATATAAGGAAAATATTAATCCGAGGAAGTTAAACATATTTTACATTTGAGAAGATACTGTATTACTAAGGAACTTATCTTTATTCAAGAAAAACTTTAAGAAAAGCAACTGGCAGAAAGGGTCAGCTTGTGTTGCAGGTCATGAAAGAGAAAAAAATCTATACAATTCAGTTTCAAACATTGCCACAACTAAAACTGCATCAACAACAGAACACAAAAAGAAGGTAACACTGATTTTATTATCTAGACATGCAAGGTTTCTAATGTTTCTCTTTAAGTCAGTACTTTTCTTCATCTATGTAAGAACCAGGCTTAGGAAGTAACAACAAAACAAATAGAAGCTTACTGTATCCTGTTTACATTTCCCCAGAGGAAAATGAAGATTACAATTCATATAGTTATTTCCACTCTACTGCACCCACTTCGAAGTCCTCTCTCATTCACCACACCATTTACAAGTAGAAAAAAAAATTATCAGTACCTTATGTCCTGATAATTTCTTTTTTTCCTGTTAAAATTCTCATAAACAAACTTCAAAAAGCTTGTAGTTGAGGAAATTGTAGGAAACATCTCAATATATTTTGAGCAACAAATCACAATGAAAAACAATGCCCTAGGGACTTACACTTCCCATTTCTGGATTAAGTCACCCAATTAAACTTTGCTTTGCAAAGTTTAGTTATCAAGTATTTCTCTGTAACAGAATGATGCAAATATCACTAATCTTTATAATGTGTAAACTTACATTTACTGCACACCCTTTAGTAGACTATAAATTCATAGCATGCAGACACTATCGATAACAACCCTGAAATGGTCACATTTCTTATAAAGCTGAAAACCATAGCTTTAATTACAAGACACAATCCTTTAAGCAATCTTGTGATAAATATGCCAAAGTAGAAGAAAGGACACAAAATCAGTTTCTGTAAATAATGGCATCACAAGAGAAGTGAAAGAAAAATCTACTCCTATACTTGGGCTATATGAAAACATAATGCACAAGGCTTTCCTTTCCCCTGGAAAAGGAAGTAATTGCTCAACTCCACGTAGGCCTGACCTCTCACTTTAAATTGACAACTGAAAAAATATCCAATCTATGACTTTAAGAAGGCCTTCAAACCTTCTCCTTGAGCTAAAATAATTATTATCTTTAAACATTTACTCTTGAGATCAAAGGCACTGGGCAATATGTTAAAACAATGTCTAAGCAATTGAAGTAGCAAAAATGTAGCAGTAACACCATCAAAGGTGCTAATTTCTCTACACTTTGAAACAAAATCCCAACATGCTCACTAGTTTCTGAGTAATACTGCCAAGTTGCATTGGTCTTAGGTCAATAATATATCCATGCATCATTTATATTAAAATGTGTACCATATCTCTATTGACTACAATATTCATTAATCTATAATGATTAATCTACAGGCTGTGAATTTTCTTCTGCAATTTAAAAAAGATTTTAACTACAGAATGAAAAATTAAGTATCATGTAATATTTAATTACTATAATTCTATGAAATCAGAACACCTGATGCAGTACCTGAAAGTACTTCAGCTTTTTGGTAAAAAGACAGAAATGCTCACCACTAAAATAAACAGAAAGTGGCAACAAATACATAATCTTAAAAGAACAAAAAAACAGCCTGAACTTTGAAAAATGAGGAGCTGAACATATCACATGCCGTTCCAATACATCATGAAGTTCTGATTCATGGATGATTATAAACCCTGAGCTGCCTCCAAGCTGTTAAACCTTCCCAGAGGCACTCAGATCCCAGGGGAGAAGAAAGAGAAGGCACCCATATAGAAAATGGTCTGTTTACATATATAACATTTTAAGCATTACTCTTTCAAATAAAATTTTTGTAACTCTTTCCAAACCCAAATCTTACAGGGTTTTCTGGTCCTGTCTTTCATATTGGCAAAAAAATACAAAGGAAAGACATTGGGGAACCAGGACAGGACTCTAGAATCACCAACTGGACTGTAAAGTCCAACTTCTCCTGGCAGATGACTCTTAGTGCAGAAATCCTTAAGGACAAGACACAGCAGATCAACAGGTTAGACTCCAGAAGTCTTCAAAGGCTCAGCTACTGGGAGATCAGGCTGAAGTTTGCTCTAGGTTTTCACAGCCAGCACATCCACAAAAACAGTGCAGTTTGGACATTACAGAATTCTGAAAGTTCAATTGCTTCATTTTTACTCAAAGGGCAGGACTGCTATCTAACACAGGTTTAAATTAAAACACAAACTCATTTATTCATTAACACTGCATCTGAGGTAGCCTGTGGGAGAGATGAGACTGTAAGGTCCTTTTTCCTTTGTACTGTCAATAAAACAGTCTAGTCCTCTATCATCTACCAAATACTGGGTATTTCAGAAAGCCACATAACTCCTTTTTATTAAAGACATAGGAAATGGCTTTATAGCTTGCTCTTCTACTGATGAGGAGAGTATTCAGGAAAATATCCCTCCTGAAAGCAAACAACTGCAGAACAGCAAGGCCTAAACTGCTACACTGTGTTTAGAATTAGGAGGACAGTAAAAACAGAAAAGTCGCTCTCAATTAAAGAAGTAACAAACAAGCGACCCATATTTTGACTTTTCAGGAAAATGTCACAGCCCCATGAAGTATGACTCAGATCTGTTTTCATTTCAATGTTATCAAAAGAAATGTTTCAAAAGTTAAATAACTGTTTGACATAATTTGCTTGTTAGAAGAATCAGTATCCCAATGAAAACTTTATTTACACTGATACCTCTTTCATAACAAGTCAAAGCAATAACCTACACTATTTCAGATAAATCAGCAATAAAATAATCTTTCCCTATATCAGAGTTAAAAAAATGCTTTTGGTGCATCAGCTTGGATGATAAAACAAGCCAAACGCTGCAAAATACTGAACCTGTCTTAAAGACCAATACTTTTGAATACGAAAAAAACATGCAGACAAAAGCAAGTTCAAGAACTTTCCAGTGGGGCATGAACTCTGTACTTTTAAATACACTGAGAAATTTGTCAATTAAAACAAATTGCAACAATTCTAAAAAATCTCTGGGTACCCAAGTGAAAAAAATCAAAATACTGACACAACATTTGATGGACACATTTATCATTCATATTAGCAAGCATCTCATAAATAGCCAATATGATGCTTATGCTCTCAGAAAAATATAAGCATTAGAAACACAAATTAAGAAATCTATCGATTGTCAGGTATACTTTGGCAGGCGAAAACATAAGTCTGCTTCAATGAATTAATGCAATTCAGAACGCCATTCAAGCCAAAAACACAGAATTAAGTTTGAGGTTTTAGTTCAAGAAGATATTAACTGATTAAGCACATAACATCAATACAACCATATGAAAAACTGGCATGCTTTTCCTAGAAAGCAGCTACTTATTGATGTCCGTGAACAAACACAGAGAGAGAAAACAGAAAATGACTACCAGAGTAACAAACCTCCTGAAAAATAAGCTATTCTTTCAGGTCTGCACGCTATGACAAATGATAAACCTTGCTGAACTGAAGGAAAGTTTCAAACATTTGCATTTATTAGTATGAGCTGCATAGAAACAGTGCAGAAGCTACTGTCACTTCCTTTTTTTTTTCAATTTGCATGTTAGTCTAGCTGCAACATAAATCAACCTTACTCCTTTACAGCTTGGGAGAGACAGTCAAGTATCGATACAATTAACCTAAACAGGGAGCACTTAGCTCATTATGCACCATCAATCACATCTTTGTCAACATGCACTGTCAAACATATTTCTGTCTGTATTCTTACAGTTTGTCCAAAGTGCCCAAAAATAGGAGAATCAGATTTGCAAAGTACCTAGCAATGATAACAAACTTTCAGTTTAAAGATGTTCTTATTTGAATACTCAGTGCTACAATCTGTAATGTTTTTCCTGAAATTATTGTCCCTACAGAGCAGCAGCAATCACATCGGGTGAACTCAGCTGTGATGCAGCCTTCACCAACACTTGACCTCAGGAGTTGAGTCAGCAAGCAGGTGCTCTCTGCTAGAAGCCGCTGATGACAACTCAATGTGAAAGGAAGAAGACAGAATTAGAGCACTCCCAGCCATTCCCTCCTTATGTAAGCAGCACTGTGCCTCATGGCAGCCCACAGCCCTCTCTGCAAGGCGCAGATGGACCCATTCAGCTGTGAACGCAGCACAGCCTTATTAGATCTCTAATAATCTCCTCAAATCCAACTGAGAGGACACTGCAAATAAACACTCAAGCTTGTGAAATTCATGGATGAAAACTTGTCACTTACGTTAAATGGCAGCTGGCAAGCCTAGGGACAAAAGGGTCTGACCCTATCAAAACCCATTTACTAAATTATGAGTGGAAAGAAAGTGGTAGGACAAAAGAACAAAATGGGGATGGCAATACTGACGTTTCCTTATACTACACTTGAACTTGTAGAACAAGTTCATGATAATGAATCATTAAAACATTTTGCTTAGATCTGCAATCATAAAAGCAACAGGTTAGTTTAAATCTAGCTCAGCACGCTAAACAAAAACAGAAGGTATTCCTTCTGACTTCTAATGGGAAGAGCAGGAGGACTCAACTCTCCTCCATGCACTGCACCAAAATCCAGAAAAAATCAAGATTTGCTCATAAAAGACAAGGTATTTTTATTATGCTTTGGTCAACACTTTAACTGGAACACACTGCTGGGATGGACATCCAGGGGCCAGTCACTTGTCATGTGCCAACACAAAGTAGATGTGCTCCTTTCAGGGGCAGTGTCCAGAAAGAGCACAGCCACACTGCTGCAGAGAAGCCTGAATTAACCGTCTGAGGACACAGAATTCACAGCCCTATCACAGCCCATTAGATGCTAAGTACATTGCACTGGGGCTGCCTGGGATAGAGTTAACTTCCTTCCATCCATGTGGTGCTGTGTTTCAAATTTGTGACTAAAACAATGCTGCTAACATCACTGCTTAAGCTAGTGCTGAACAGTGCTGCACAGCATGAAGGACTTCTCTGTTTCTCACTTTGCTCCCACAGTGAGTAGGCTGAGGGTGGGAGAAAGGTTGGAGCTAACACAAAGGGATATTCCAAGCCATAAACCATCATGCTCAGCAATATAAAACTGGGGGTAGTTCTCCCAAGGTAATGTTCTTTGCTCAGAGACTGAGCACCAGACTGCACCTCTGTGAGTGACAGCAAGCATGTTTCTGTGATGGCAAGCATTTACCTTTGCATCACTTCTTTGAGCTTTTCTGTTGATTAGCAATTTGGTTGGTTTGGGTTAATTTTTTTTTTCACTTGGTTTTGGGGGTTTTACCTCTTTTTTTTTTAAATGTTCCTCCTTTATTTCCTCAACTGCCTTCATCTTAATCTACAAGCTTTTTCTTGCTCTTACTATTTCCATTCTTTCTCTCACCCTACTGCAGGAGAAAAGTCAGTGAGTGGTTGGAGGCTGCTTAATTGCTGGCCAAGGTCAACCCATCACAAAGATACACCATTCAGAACATCCTAACCTACACTGACAACTGAAAACTGGCATTTCCTTAACCAACTTTCATAGTTGTGTTTCACATTTAGGTCAATATTGCCATATTTATTGTTAAATATTCCAAAACTGGAGTTACATGGTTTTTGACAGCTACATATGAATATACCAAGCTACCATTTTTCAGCTGTTTGTTTTCACATGATTTGGATTTCTCATGATTGAAACCATGAGCTTTACCTGTGCCCAGTCACTACACTGCTAACAGAAACTTCTGAATGAACTAAATTGTTTACTGCATGTTCCTCCCTCTTCCAGAGAGTGAACATAATCCAAATACAGCAATAAAACTCAAAAGAGATCATGAGATGTCAAATAGAAATTTTAATTATATTTGGAAGCACTTAATGCATGGGAATAAATGAATAAATAAAGGCATGAGCACAGATGCAATAGGAAATAAAATTTCTGCAACTGCCAGAAAGCTATGGACAAGGAACAGAACAAGGACTGAAGCTATCACAAGCTGAACACAAGTTATTCAACTGCATCAACACGAGATATTCAACTTGGGAAAAGACATGGAAATAATTTCAAATATAGTGAGGAACTAGTGTGGAATTAAAGCATACCAGTGCAATCCAAGTTTATTATCTTTATCACCCAACACAGCCCTTGTACATAAATGTGGACTTTTTTTTACTGCAGAACAGTGAGATATAAGAGTATCATCACTAAAGCATAAATATGAACTTTTTCTAAGGCAAAAGTTTGAGCAGTTGTTCTTTCTGCACCTTTTCAAAAGGAAATACCTATACCTGTTGTATTTAAGAGATTTAGTGCACACCACACAAGCTGTACCACAACATCTTAATTTTTGCCTGTGTGACATCACTCAACTATTCTTCTCTTGTCAACCAGAGGTCACCAAATAAAACCCTAAAAAAGCAACTACTAAAATAATCTACATAATAAAAATTTGGTAAGATTTAACTGGTGCATTCAAGTTTCATTTTTCTTCAGAAGCAAAACTGTAATGTAAAGCCTCTAAATTGACTTTTTCCTAATTCAATGTACTCGCACCCTAAATATTGCTAGAGGCACCAGCTCTGCAGAGGCATACTTAAAGCTATGTCACCTTTGTGCTTCCTAGTTTTGTCTATTTAATATTAATCATTCTTCATGTGTAAATTCTGTTACAATTCAGGCCCTCTGAAGACATTAAATACTCAGGTTTTAACTGCACTCATAAAGGAATTCAGTTCAAACTTGTTTAAAAGTAGCCCTTGGGTTTAATAAAGGACATACACTCTAGGCTTAAAAACTGCTTCAGTACATTCTGAAATATTTCATTTTGCTGTTCAAAGCATTCCTTTCCTGCTATTTGAAAGTGATCAGATAGCAAAAGTCAAAACTGCTCATTTCATGTTGCCGCTAGTCAGTGACAAACATCACAGCTAAAAACAGAAAGGGCCTCTCTATGGAAGGAGACTCCACTACCCCCTTGTGTAACCACTGCCAGTCACCCCCACAGGAAAGAAGTGTTTCTTTATGCTCAGGTAGTACCTACCATGTTTCAGTTTTGACCAGAAAGGTCAATTTGAGCAGCTTAACTGAGTTTAAAACAAATAAAAAATTGCAAGATGATTTTGGGAAAACAAAACAATACCAAAAAAGAAAAAGGATCTTTTAAAATATCGACTATTGAGGTCAAGATATTATTTTGACTACTGCTGCCTAACGTTCATTTTTCTTATCCGGCATATTTAATCTTCCCGGAACAGGGAACTTGTTCTAGTCTTTGACATACATGGGGGTTAAAGTAGTCTAAGGAAGCTACATAAAACATTATTGATTCACCTTTATTTTCTCCATTTCTCCAAAAGCAGAATTACCATAAACATACAGACTGTACAACTACAGAGAGCAACATTTCCATGAAAGACATCAGCATAGCACAGCTGTAGGAATTCCAAGGACCTCACTTTAAAAAAAACCTAAACTCATGCAATTTCCTAAGTAAAAGATACAAGACTTATTTTTGTAAACATTTATTTTCTAAATAAAATTCCTCCTGGTAAAAGTGAAACCTATGAAATGCACAACCAGTTTTCAAAGTCTGTATCTGAACAGGACAAACAGCCAAACGTCCTGTTCAGCCAGAGCTTCCTCATTCATGACCTTTTTTTGTCACGGAGAAGTGCAGAAAGAAACCTCTTGCCAACACTGACTTTGCTGCTTT
The DNA here is from genome assembly GCA_013399455.1 of Anthoscopus minutus. Classification (NCBI taxonomy): domain Eukaryota; kingdom Metazoa; phylum Chordata; class Aves; order Passeriformes; family Paridae; genus Anthoscopus; species Anthoscopus minutus. The sequence goes on from VWYI01034359.1 coordinate 38,726, forward strand.
CCCAAACTGCTGAAATCTCAAGGACCAAAACAACCAGAATCTGCAAAACTTGCCTGTTTAGAGTAATCCTTGCAGCTGTCTCTCAATCCTTGTGATAGCCCTAGACCCTGTAATTCTCAACTGTTGTCTGCATTCAAACAATTTCTATGAAACAGTATCATTAATAAATTCGCAAATTTCTTTTAAAATAAATGAAAATGTGAAGAATATAGAATGTGATGAAACTCACAGTAAGTCTTGCCAGCCATAAAACACCTCTTACCACTGAAAAGGTCTAAGATCAAGGTCCAACTATAAGCAAAATGAATACAGCTTGTCTCAATTCTCATATTTTTCTCATTCATACAACACGCCATTTCTACAGGATTTCACATATGTATGACACATCCATACCCTTTCAAAAACTACCAGTAGTAGATCTCTAAGTAGATCTTAAAGTAAATCTTTAGTTAAAATAATAAAAGATAAACAACAAACAAAAAAAACCACCTCAACCTCCAAAGCTGTCAATAGCAAAAGTCCTTTGGGACCTTCTTTATATCCCTGTTACTTAAGTGATCAAAAGCTGAGATCAATGGCCAAAAAAAGAAAAACAAAAACAAACAAACAAACCACAAAAAACCACAAAACAAAGCAAACAAAAAAACCCAACAAAACAACAAACCAAAAAACCACTTCTGGTATAAACCTGCGGCCCATTTGGCTTTCCATATTGTAGAAAAAATCGTGCCCAACTTCCCAATCTTCATGTAACAGTACAGCTTTTTCTCTGCCTATGAGCACACTTCAATTCTACAGAAAAGTATTCCACAGGAGGCTCACCTACACATTCCCCTTACACAGCCAGAGCTCATCTGCAAGCATTAAGAAAACAAAATATTCTAATTATATACAGAAATATTAATTGGCTGACTTTTCATGACTGAAATAGGCACGGTATTCAAATGCTTTATGAAATGCCTCTCCATTCTACCGGTTAAAAAATACATATTTTAAATAAAACACCTACTGCTACATGCTTGCTTATGCTGAAGGAGAAGTCACTTTCAGGCCTATCTACCCACAAGTTTCAGGCCTACCTGAACCACAGTATGTTTTGTTTGTGGGCCTTATTCCAATATTGCTCAGAGAACCACAGTAATATCAGCAGAAACAAGCTACACAAAAGAGCCATAAAACTCAATGCTATGAAAAAAAAAAGTGCCCTAGCCCATCAAACCAACCCTGCTATGAAAGTGCTCTCCAGACATACATGGCAATAAAATACAAGAAAAAAATTTAAAATTTAAGCGTGAGACTAATACACGTTTGGGGGTTTTTTACACATATATTCAGAAAGAAAACGACAACAACTTAAAAATAATGTCGTGCTTGCGAATGAGAGAAATGGACGAGTTGAACCTCATTTTCCATTTGTTTATCATGCTTTATTCGAAGGTCTCGTTAATTTGGCCGGGAGAAGGAGGGGAGGGAGAGGAGCAGCGGAAGGAGCCGGAGCCTTCCCGTCCTGCCCGCCGCAACCTGGCCCGAGCTCTTCCTCCGGCCCTAGGGTCTGCACCGCGGCAGGAGGAGGAGGAGAAGAAGGAGGAGGGCCAGGCCCGAGGAAGGCTCCTCCGCCGGCCATCACAGCCACGGCCGCCTCTCCCCCTGCGGGAGACAGCGGAGAGGCGGCGAGGCCGACCCGGTCCTCTCCGCCGCTGCCCGCTCGGTATCATTCCGCAGGGCCGGGCCCCGCTCCCTCCGCTCTCCTCTCCTCCCCTCCGCCCTCTCGCCTGTACCCTCGCACAATAGACCCGGCCTTCCTCCCCCATATCCGGGGACTATATGCGGAGCCCGCGGAGGCTTCTCGCCTCCCACCCCCGGGCGCGGATCGCGCCCGCCCGGCCGCGCTCGTTACCTGCCTCGGCGCCGGCCTCGCCACTCTCCCCGCCGGGCTCGGGGGGCCGCCCCCTCGGCATGNGGGGGCGCACGGCGGGCGAGGGGCGGCGGCGGTGGCCCCCGGTGCGCATGCGCTGGCCTGTGCCTGGTGGGGGGAGGTCGGTACATCCGGGTGCGGCGGCGGGCGGGGCTCGCAGGGCGCCCCGGTGGAGCGGGCATGGGAGCGGCAGCGGGGCCGGGAGGGCTTTGGTGCCGTGGATCTGCTTGGTTGTGGCCCCCAGCGAGACGCGTACCTGTGTCCCCTGGTGTAGCTGACCCTGCTTTGGCAGAGGGGTTGGAGTAGAGGTCCCTTCCAACTCTTTAAACAGTTCTGTGATTCTGTGAGGGTGGGTGTCTCGGAGCCGGAAAGTTAGCAGGACTCGGCCAGAGCCGCGTGGTTAATGGCCTGAAGTTGTGCCAGAGAAAATTTAGGTTGGATATTATGTTGTAGGAAACGGTTCTTCACCCAGAGGGTGGTTGGGCACTGGAACGGGCACCTCAGGGCAGTGGTTACAGCACCAAGGCTGACAGAGCTCAAGGAGTGTTTGGACAAGGCTCTCAGGCACATGGTGTGGTCTTGGGGCTGTCGTCTGCAGGGCTGGGAGTTGGACTCTTATCCTTATGGGTCCTTCCAGCTGTGGGTATTCTGTGATTTTGTTCCCTGCAGGCAATTGTTCCTTGCCTTCCCTCGCACACCCTCCATAAAGTCTCTTTTTAGGTTGGAGGGGGCAAAACATGACCATATGGGACTCACCCGATGCCCTGGAAGGCAGCAGCCTCCAGCCCGCAGCACTGCCAGGGCAGGCGGAGTTTGCTGCTGAAGCCATCTAAACTGGCTGGTATTGTTTGGCAGGGCTGTGCCAAACCAAATAGCTACCCAAAGAGATCTGAGAATCAGTGGTTTGGGTTGGAAGGGACCCTAAAGATATCTTCCAACGGCCCTGCCTGTGAGCAGTGGCACCTTTGACCACAGAGGTTGTTCAAGTCCTATCCAACCTGGCCTTGAACACTTCCAGAAAAGGAGCATATACAGCTTCTCTGGGCAGCTTGTGCCAGTGTCTCACTACCCTCGCAGTAAATAATTCCTTTCTAGTATCTAATGTACCCTTCAGTTTAAAGTCATTCCCACTTGTCCTGTCCCTACTCATAAGAGAGCCTTGTCACAAGTCCCTCTCCAGATCTTGATGTGAGTTGTTGTAAAAGATCACTGGGTCATTTAATAGCAATTTTTTGGTATTATAAGCCATAGTGTTTGCTTCTGTCCCCTGTAACTTGTGTGCAATAGAGCTGCACTTTCTGGAAGGAGGCCAATAAAGTTACATATGCTTTTCTTGACAGCATGTTCAGCACTTAATAGATTTCATTGCTTCCAAAGACACTATTATGTGTCATCCTTTAATACACAAGGGTTCAGCTTCTAAAATTAGGTGTTTATTACACATCTTTCTTGCTAAATAAAAATAAATACTTTTGATGATGACTTCATTCCTCTTCCTCCATTATCTCTGTAGTTCAACCTATTTAAGACTTTAAAGCTTCCTTGTAAGTTATGGGGGTTTTCTGCAACTTTGGATTTTTAAATACCTTTTTTAAAGGAGTGTCTGTACAGAGGGAACTGGTATGAGAATACTGCCTGCAGTGATCAAAGTACCTTTTTGAAAATTTTTTTGTCTACTCAAGTCTTACAGCCAAAAATAGATCCAAAGCCCATTACCACTGAACTGGCTTGCTGTTGCTTATTTGCTAAACCGTTAAAATGTTCAAGTTCTTCTCATTGCTTTCCAGGATATCCCCTTTTCCTCCCCCCCATCCCATATGCCAGCATATGTCCAGTTTCTTTATTACAAACTATATAGTGTTTCAACAGCCTGTATTAAAACACATTTAATATGATGCATTAACCAGGCTGGATGATCCTGTCCTCATTTGTTGCCTATTTATTTCTTTAATGTCACTTCTTGTATTCTCTACAAGTAGTGTTAGTGAAGTACTTCAGATCACTGTTCGAAAAATAGGGTGGGTTGGGTACTGATATCTGTAAACTATTGTAGCAAAGCATTACTTAACAGTTTTCTCATCGTTGAATGCTAATTATCACTTTGTTAATTCATTTATATTGTTCCGTTGCAAATGGATGTTGGGGTTTTTTTTCTTAAGTTAAAGTCTTTCAGATACCTAATTAAATTACATCTAAAAACTTGCCTTAAGCAACCCAATTTAATCATATCAAAGAATGAATTCAGGTTTTTGGAATGCAAGGTTTCGTTTCTTCCTGAAGGCTAAGGTTGGGTAAGCAGTATTTAGATAATTTCACATTCTATCCGCCAATAAAAGGTGTACTGTTTTTAGTTTTCTCTGCAGAAGTGCAGCATTGGCATATAAAATGGAAAGGAGGACTGAAGTTGGTGTGACCATTGCCTGGGGCTTCTGTGAGCTCATTACTTGCAGCAGCCCAGCTGCAGGCAGGAAAAGAGCGAAGAACAGCAGTGGCCTCTGGTGGCTGTAGGATAGTTCTGTGTTAAAAAGTTAAGATTGCCGGTCGTTTTAGTGATGAAGTACAACCTACGAGTACAGAAAACAAAGTGACAGCTTTTTGCGTGATTTCAGAGAGGCCCCAGAGACAGAAATCAAACCCAAAGAAATCGAACCTAATCAGTATCTGGAAAAACTTTGCACAACTTCATTATTTTGCATACTTCTCCTGATTTTATTCTAACTTTGTTATCAAGATTTCCTGTATTTTTTGTTGAGGTTGTCTGCTTTAGGATTAAGATTCAGATTTAGGATTAACTTCAGTCTTGAGTTTATTTTCAGTTTTGAAAAGACCTGATGCACACTTTACAGGAATGTAAATGAGATTGTATATGCAGACAACTTCTGTCTGTACAGATAATAATGAAAATTGTCTAGTGCAAAAGCCAACTTTCATTTCTATTTTAGCTTTTCAACATTATTGTTCCCTGCATGTCTTTCAGCGTTCAGCAGCAGTACATACAATTGTGTTTGATTTTGTACTGCAAAAGTCTGTTCATTATCTGTTCCAAATTTATGTAGTATGTTTGCCATTGCCTATCAGTTTTCTAACACTTCTGCATCACTCTCATTCTGTATAAAGCTAAATCTGCATAAAAGCAGATTAGACATAATTTTTTTTCTTCAGAGCCTTAAGAAGCTTTTTGTACTGGGAGACAGGAGGTTTATGAAGACCATACGAAATACGTGTTGAAGAGCATATGAAAATTTTTATTAATAAGGAAATTCAGTGGTATATTATATGCCTAACTTTACAGACATTTTCAAGCTGTCTAATCTCTGTGTAATTTTCCTTCTTTGTCTGTGTGATTGACACATATTTTTCCCCTGCACTTTGCAGCTCCTGGAAGAAATGTACTGCATACATTGCTATAACTTCTGTGCTACTTGTCGGTGAATCTATTGTCTGCATTTGCAGAAGCGCTGACATTTCAAGATATTTCAAAATTTTTATATCTTGTAAATAATAAAATCACCAATTACAGTCTCTCTCTAAAGTCTCTGGCATTACTCCAGAAGTGCTACACGTGACACTCTTGGTTTTGAGGTGTGCCTAACATTACAGCCCAGTGTCTTAGGTGAGAGCCTAGCAGAGCAATGCTTATGCTCTGCTGTCCATCCAAAGAAAATGGATCTGTTTCCCAGATGGAGTCTGTAATATAATACAAAGAGTGTGAGATCGTTAGCCTTTAACTCTTTCTATGGCTAATGTTATCAGGTATCACTAATTTCTAGGCAGAAAAGCAGCTATAGTGTCATTCCTTAAAATATGCAACATTAAAACTATGCTTATTTCATACCTACAGATGAACTATAGCAACAGAGAGCAAGATTACAGATGCAAGGCCACAGAACAAAGTGAGTTCTAGATTTTACTACCAACCAGTAGTACTAGGTGTGCTGCTGAATTTTAAGGCCAACTAATGAAATTCAGTGAACTACTTCATAAAGCTGATTACTAAGTAGGGTACTATTGGCAATTGTCAGAAATTGTTTTACTGTTGTAAGATACTATTTTTTTCAGTTGCTTATGGCTTTGCCATACTTGAAATCTTTGGGCTAAAATTTCCATGCCAGCTTGTGGAGTTCCCCCACCCAGGGTAAACAATGCCTTTGAGTCCCCAGGGACCCCGCCCTTCTGCCTGAGGGAGATAAGCCCAGGAATCGTAAAACTCCACCCTTCTCCTATAAAATCCACCATGCTGCCCCAGTTAGAGGTTTTCTGCCTATGGGATAAAATGAGCATGTTCCTGTATTGGTGTCACCCCAAATAAATGGATCCCTGGACTTAACCAGCAAAAACCCACCTCGTTGTGTCTCATACCAGTCTCCAGACCTTCCTGGACTTGATCCTGATGCTACAGAACTCAATACCAGCTATCTCACTGTTGTTTTTTTTTGAACAGTCTGCTTCTATTTGTCAGATTATGTGTCAACCTTGGGTTATTTTGTTCGTTGGTTTTTTTTTTATTTAAGAATGCACATGAAATCATTTGCTGCATTCACCAGTGAAACCAGTAGTTGAAAATTTTGATGTTAGCATGAATTTTAATTCAGGGGTCCATTCTAATAAGACTTCAAATTTGTTCTTTTTCTATATGTTTCAAACAAATTGCTAGCTCAATTTTTTTTTTAATTTTTATTTTTCATTTTAAGAGTCAGGTGACACCTCTGTCCATGTTTTCCAAACTGAGGAAGGCAGCACAATACTTTCCCTGACTTGAGGCTATACATGGTAGTATTCCAGATTGGAAAATTCCTCAACAATTTGCTTAAAATCATGACATTTAGATGAGTAGAACACTTTTTGAACTCTTAAGTTTTGGCTTTTGCATGTCTGAATGCTTGTGAAGTAGAAACAAACATAGTGAATGCATTTTTGTGTGTTGATTTTGCATCAGGCAATGGCATTTTAAGAAAGAAGCATTGCAATTTTCCCAGCATGGTGAAAATGCTGATATACCAAAGTAGTTCTATAGTTCTGTGTTCAGCCAGAAGTGTGAGAAAGAGAGGAAATCTCCATATCCTAGATACACTGTACAGCCAGGTGTCCATACAATGGTGTTTTGATAAAATTTCATAGACAAATTTTTGATCAATTGTGATCAATTTGGTGTATGATCAAATTTCATAGAATGCTTTGGGTTGGAAGGGGCTTACAGGTCATTGAGTTCCAACCCCTCTGCCATGAGTAGGGAACCTTCCACTAAACCTAAGGTTTGCACCCAGCCCCATCCAGCCTGGTGTGAACACGGTTTGCCAACTGTTTGGGTAGATAGGAACCCAGGCTGGAGGCCATGGGAAAAACCCTCATAGTTATGTAGAGGAGAGTATTACCCAGACTGCCCCTGTTCAGTTTTATGTAAATGTTACCAGAAAGTTCTTTGTTTCCCTTACTGTTATAGGTTCATGTTTGGTGGAATGATTTACATGTTCCTGATATTCACTCCTGGCTGGTACCCTACCCTCAGACTCTGCCCCAGTCCTAGTTTATGTAAGTTACTGTATCACCCTGACCCTCGCCTTTTTGTTGCACCCTCTCTGCCTTTCAGATTGTACATTTTGTTGTTTTAATATGAAAGTGTTATTTTTCAGGTCACTAAATTGAGCCTGTCCTTCTGTCATTTTGCCACATTGTCCCTGGCTGGCCAGGTCTTGAGGTAGCAGATCCTCCACTGTGACAGCCAAGTGTTGGCACAAAACAGTAAATAAACTTAAGATAGTCTGAGTGCTGTTGCAAAAATGAAATAAGCTGTCCTGGGAATAGGAACTTTATGGTTATAGCACATAACCTGGACTAGAACCTGCAGTAATGTGGAAATGTCAATAAAAGCAACAGTCTTCTGTCATATTGATATAACAGCAAAAGCTGGAATAGGCCTGATATATGTTCAGAAAGTATGAAACTGTTAAAATTATACAGTATGAGAACTGTAGTATGCATTGTTTTTGAAGGATTTCACTAAAGAGGTAGTTTTTCAAGGTTAACATATTAATTTTAAAGGAAAGGTAAATGTTTCCTGCTTTGTTGGGTTGGTTTGTTCATTTATCAAAGAAATGATGCCTCCTACACTTTGTGTCGCTAAAGGTCTTGGGTTTCCAGCACGATCAACTATCTTGCTTCTAAAAGTGCTGTTCCAGTGGAAAATAGTATTTTGATGAAAAGCTAATTTGCTGTGAAAATCTAGTGTTTACACTCATTACAAACCCCCACATTTAATGAAGACTGAAAAGGTAAATGCCCCTTGAATAATATCCATAAACGTTTCCTTGGCAGCCATGAGGCTGCCTGTACAGGTCAGTTTTATAAGAGGAATTTTGGTAGAGTAAGGCAGGGTTGTGCTGTAGTATATTGTGATAGTTGAGTGCACTAAAGGTGAAATCTATTTTGAGACCACAATGACTAATTAAGTAAGAGCAGCACTGAGCCTAGCAGCTTCTTTTAACATATGCTACTGAACTTAGATATTTCACATCTGTGTGACTTTCACCTTCTGCCTCTGGGCACTAACTCAAAATGATCATCTAAAGGACAGACATTACATTTGTTGTCAGTGTCAGAGTTCTAATTGGGTTCCTATGAATTCCTACAGAACCATGTTACTTAGATTGGCTCCTACACTGGGATTTAAGGTCTCCTTCCATGTTTAAAACCAAGCACAGATATCACCATTTTTTGTGCAGCTTTCCTAAAGGTACAGTTGTTACTGTCACATTGATCAGTCTGAGGCTGTAGACCAGAACTGTGTATTTTCTATTGCATTTGATTCTCCTGTTTTTCCTCTATTTATGTCATATACACCCTGTGATGCAGATTCTCCCCTGGCTGAGCTTTATTTTCTGTTGTGGGTGTAACATGCCTGGAAGATGTTCCATTCCTTCACATACAACCTGCTGATCTTTCAGCAGCTTTGCCAGTGTATCATATTCTCTAGATTGTATGAGATGTTGATTTTTTAAAAAATTTTGAATCTATTTTAAATCATTTGTCAGAAACCTCAAATAAGTTTCATTATTTCTTTTAGTGACACTAGTTTCCGTATTGTCTGCACCACCTGAAATCTCAGTCTGTAAGCCTTCTCTGTATGTTTTCTTTGTCTTTTTGGGGGGTTTTATTACATGGTCCTTGTTGTTTTATGGTCATGCATTTTATAATTTTAATATATCTTGTTACGGTTCCAATTTTGTTTTCTATTCCCAAGTAATAATGTAAGAGTCTTCATAACCTACTTGGTTCACTGATACCTTACTGTGAACTTGGCATTTAATTTCCTGTTTGTAGGCTGCCTTGTCTTGATGTCTTATGATAGGCTGAGGCTTATGCTTTCTGTTTTATGTTGCCTTTTTGATCCCTTTCTCCTTCTTCCTCTTCCCTCTCCTGTTTCCCTTTCCCTTGAGTACCAGTGCTGGCATGATAATTTATTCTGCTGCAAGTGTATGACCCCAAACAGAAGGTCTGTCCATTACTTTTTCTTCATAGTACATCATAAGCAATTTTATGTGATCTTGTAATTTGCTTGTCTTTTCTGCTCTGTATTGCTTTTTCATGGTTTTGGTGATGGGAGTGGTTTCTTGGGCAGGCTTTTTGCTGTCTTTTTGTTCTTTCCTTCTGTTAAATGCCAAATTGTCCCTGAGACTGCTCTGTTGGAGCGTTGCTGTCCATATTGTGTTTGTCTGTATCTCCTCATAATGTTAACATGAAGCTTTTGCACATTTTTGTTCAATCTCCTACAGCTTCATTCCAATTTCTCATGATGAGAATTTAAATCTGACTATTCTAGAATTCATCTTTCTTATATGATTCAGTATTGATCTTCCCCAGATTCTTCACCACAGTTGTTTCTCTGTTTCTAAAACAACTTTTTCAGTAATTCATGAGAGAATATAAAATCTTAAAAGTCCTCTAAAAGCGTGAACTGCCCTGGTCTTGTCTTGATATGTCAAGGTACCATTGGACTATTTAGTCACTGTTACAAGTAACAAGTATAGTCCCAGGACATCATTCTGAGCTCCACTGGTAAAGACCCCTCCTGTTGAGCAGCTTCAGAAACAAGGCTTTCCGTTCATAGAAATCACACTTTACATATTCTTTTCACTATGAAGATTATGTTTGAAATATTGGTCTTTTCATGTGAAGGATTTTTTAAACAGAAAAAAAAATCTTTGTACTTGGACGCTACTTGTATTTCTTTAAATCTCTTGTATTTTTCCATATTTGGATATGCTACAGAGCCTTGGTATCTGGATGCAGCGTAGATGACACAAACTTGAACAACTTAAGTGCACAGGAGATGTATTTCTCCCAGATTTTTCAGTGGAAAAAAACTTACAGTCTTCAGTTAGACTATGCATAGGACTTACCCTTGAAGTAGCAATGTAAGCTAAATACGTTGATCTTGAGGAAAAAAAAATTAAGTTTCCCAACTTCACTCTTGAAGGGCAAAGATCTTTGCTGCAACCAGTGCTAATCTGTTATTTAGATAGATAACTAAAGAACTTTTATAATTTCACAAACCTGTATTTTTCCGTCTTGTTAATGGGCATCTCTCACTCTGTATCACATACAGAGATATTAATATAATGAGCTCACGCTGAGAAAGCACAAAACAGAATAATTATGTTCTTGCAGGGAAGGTGAGAGTAAGAAAGCAAGCAATTATACTTCCTTGAACAACAGAAATATTTTAGAATAATAACATTTCCTTATGAACATTTATTAGAAAAATCTGATAAAAATGTTTCTGTCTTAAATTTAGGCCTGAAATTTTCTAGATCAATGTAAGTATCTGAATGTTCATGTTCATAGTCTTGTAATTTTAAAAACTTGTGCAATAGCAAACAATACAATATAATTAATTGTTTAGTGTTTTCACAGTGTTAATTCATGGGAAGAAGCATTGCTTAGACAGAGACCTTCTGGGGATTTAACTGCACATTGTGAAATAGTTGGTGGCTGTTCTCACTTAGAAGTTCCCTCCCTGCCATTCTCACACTGAGTTTTCTTCTCTCCACAGCTTGTCACCCTGGGCTGTGCCGGCATGATGGTCCAAGAGGGTACACCATACTTGAAAGAGATTATGGAACAGACCCAGATTTAGAGGATTTTTATTTTCTGTTTTTGGCAAGCACAATATACTGGTGCCAAACACAAATGCCATCCCCTCAGCCAGATATTAAAGCTGCAAAAATCTGAGAGCCAGATTTACTAGGATTTAGAAACATTGCTTCATCCAAGGAAGACATACGAGTGGGGTCATTAGGGAACTGGGCTTCTGGCACTTAAAATCAAGAGTATCATGAGCTTGTAAACAAAGAAGTGTTAAGAAAGCCAGTATGTTCAGAAGAACATGTGGTTTGAAGTGGAAATTGTGGTAGTGGTAATGCTATGGGATTTCAGATACATCAGTCAAAGCAGAGAAAAATCAAATAGGCTTACAATTAAAGAAAAAAATGTGGCAGAAACAACTGTTTAAAAACTACGATACACAATGAGGGAAGCAAGTCTAGCCCTAAGTGGAAGTAGTGGCAGAGACCACTTACCCAAAGCTTGACAGAAGAAATTTAATCCACAGATTATAACACCTAAACAAAAAATTTGTTGATGAAGGTGAAAATTAAGTAGGCCTTCATGGTGATGTGGTGTTATTTTTTCTTAAAAGTTAGAATATAATGAAGAAACCCCCTGCTTCATCAAACAACCTTATGAATCCACATGGACTGTAATTTAAAGCCTAAATCAAAGAAATGCATCATTTGGCTTGTAACTGCCCAGCGAAGATGGTAACATTGGTTTCAGTACCCTAAGACCACTGAAGAAGCAGCCAAGTCAGGCAATAGAATAATGAAGGGCTGCCTTGTCTGCCTACAGCAACAGGGCGAACGCCATGAGACTGCACCATGGAGATCGCTCAGGAGGTGGGCCTGGGGCAGTTGGCTGGGCAGAGCCCAGGAGGGTCTGCAGCCCATGAGCCAGGTCAGAGGAGCTTCCAGGGGCTGCTCCAGGAAGGGATCAGGGATTACTCACAGCTCACAGCTCAGGGATTGCTCTGCAGCAGCCGCTGCAGCACGCTTCAGTGTTCTTCTAGGAGCAACCGCAGTTGGGCTCCTCAAAAAGGAGGGAAAGAAACAAGTTGTTAAATTAAAAAGGTCAGCTAAGAGAATGGAATCCTCTTAGTTCAACTGAATTTTTCTTGGCCACCACCACACTGGAGGCATTGGGCCAGCATACCCTGTTTACAAAGAAATGTGTGGGAAATGGCTAAAGAAAACCCACATACTGAGGAGCAAATGACAAGCATGACAAAAGCATGCTCTGAAAAATCTGATGTCCATATTAAAAGAATAGAAAGAATTTTATATTCTGGCAGGTAACACACAATAAGACAAGAAGTATTTTGAGGGGCATCTAGCAGAGGAATTCACAAGTAGCAACAAATCTTTCTTCCAGTATATCAAAAGCAGGAATTAACCCAAAATTTGAAGGGCAAGGATAATAATCATGATATGAAGAGAGCCCTCAGGAGGGTTAGGCAGAGGATTTAGATTAATTATTTTCATCAGCTCACTGCAGAAGAAACAGGGCAGATTCTAATCTAAAGTTGTCTTTATGAGAGCCTCCTCAGAGGACCCACATGGAGAGAAGGTGGCTACAGAAGACCACTCATGGAGCAAACAGAGCACAAAAAGAGCAGCACACTGCCAGGACAAGGTGATGTTCATGACAGAGTTCAGGAGGAATTCAAGACTGAGAGAATTGAATGACTCCTAAAACATGACAGTGGTAACTTTTCTCAAAGCTGCCTTGGGACCCAAGGACAACTGAAAATCTGAAAGCAACTTTTAACAAACTTTTTAAGAAGAGACCTGGGGAAGGACAAAATTCTTAAGCATTTTTTAAAGCATGATATCTGTACCATGCAGAATAGCTGTAAAGAACAGAGTTACTCAATATCGTCATAAAATGATGTTTTTGTTGGCCTTTCTGAACTCTTATGAACAGTTATGTGGATAACTGTGATGTGATTGATGTGGCTTACTTGGTTTTTCCAAATCTTTTGAGAAATGTCTTATTAGTGGCTTTTAGGGAAGCTTCGCGCCATGTCATGAGAAGGGAGACTCTTGTATGGTTAAATGCTTAGAAGACATGAGTAAACGGTCAATTTTCATAGTAGAAGGTACTGACAGATGAGGTTCTATTTGATCTATGCTAGAGCCTTTACTATTCAACATGGTTATAAATTACTTAAAAAAGCATGTTAGCACTGAGGTAATGAAGTTTGATGATACTAATTTATTCAGGGTAGTAAAACTTGGTGACTGAGCAATAAAATGTCAGCTGAAATTCAGTGTAGATAAATGTTCAGTGATGTACATAAAGAGAAGAAACACTAATTTCACTTCTATGAGCTGCCTGGAATGAGAGTTGGGAGTTATGATCAATACTCACACACAAACATCAGTGTTCTGTAGTGTTCAAAAGAGTAAATCAAATATCAGGAGCCATTAGGAGATGAATGAAGAACAGAAGAGAGACTGATGCTCTGCTGCAATGTAAATCTCTGGTTTTGCCCTGTCTGTAATATGTTGTGCAGTTCTGGTCTTGTCCCTCCCTACCACCTCAAAAAAGTACAAGGGACAGAAGAACATTTAGTCAAGGCCAACAAGGATGGTCAAGTACATTGATACATGGTCATATACATATGGATACTTCCGTATTAGAAATCACTTAAGCTACAGCTGTTCAGACTGAAAGGAGATATTCTCAACGGCAAGAGGCAAATTGTGGAAAAAGGAACTAGGAAGAAACTAAATTTTTAGAGGCAGCAAATAATTATAATCACAATTTAAAAAAAAAAGAGAAAAAAGAGTTGAAGGAAAAGTCAGAGGGCAAAAACTATAAAAACAGGGAAATAGAGATACTAAAGTAGTAAGCAGAACACTTTTTGATAGCACATTGAGGGTATCCAAAGAAATGGTGAATGCTGCTCAGTCATTCTGTGCACAGAGGCTTAGCAAGGTGTGTGACCACAACTCAACACTAAATACTGAAGAATTTTTTTTTAAATCACATACAGTTAGTTTGATACTCATTTACATTTGCAATTTTTCAGCTATTGTATGTTTTAACTTATTTAACTGTGTGCTGGTTTGACCTTGGTTGGTATTGGAAAAGAAGAAAGTGAAACATCCCCGGAAATGGTTCGCCTGAAAGAGACTCTTGGGAGTTTCAAACAGAGCCAGTGACGGTCCAGTTCTGAGAACTGACAGCTTTATAAGC
>VWYI01034359.1:53680-74701 GCA_013399455.1 Anthoscopus minutus
ATAAGTTGACAATGACCCATTGACTCAATGAAAGAAAATGGGAGGAGTTTCACAACAGCAGAGTTTTTTCTGAACCGGGCAGCTGCTGTTTTGTGAAGATGCAAGCCACAGAGAACTGTTCTTGTGGACATATCTCCAGAGTGTTGAAAAAGAAAACTCCTTGCCCTATGTGAATTAGAGAAAGATTATTGTAGAAGTGATAACTGATTTTAAAAATCCCAGATTTCGTTTTATGTTGTTAGGTGGGAAAGAAAATAAGTAAGTAGGAGAGGGAAGTGTTCTGAAAGTTTCATTTGGACTTTTCATTTTTTCTTTTTAGTTTGTTTTGTTAATAAATTTTCCTTATAGTCTTAAGTTTAAGCCTGCGTTTTCCTTTCCTCTAAAATCATATCTCACAACAGAAAATAAGTGGGCTGGTAAGTTTTGGCTAGCTCTAAACCCACAACAAGCTGTTTTGTTGAAATGCAAATGATAAGCACATGTATTTTAATGTATTTCAGAGTCCAGCTTCATATGAAGATTTCAGATGACCTTCTGGGACTCTAAACTAAACAAGCCCCAAATTTTCTAATTTAAATCAGGAGGACAGGTATTTGAATTGATTTTTCTCTGTAATCTTTGTTAGTACTTGAAGAATATACCAGCTCAAAAATACATCAGTCAGCATCATAACAAATCTTTATTTTGATATTGTGCATTATTTCAATAATAAAAAGGAACTGGTTCATTTATTTTCTATCTTAAAACCCCATATGGCTGAGACAACCAAGTAATTTCCATTCAGTTAATGAATTCTGGTCTAATGTAGACCAGTAGTGGCTAGATTATGGTGAGCTGTGGTTAAAATCACTGCAGGTGTTCTAGTTAATAAAATATTAGTTAGGTGGCAGATGACCATGATGTGTTGGGGTCATGTGAGTCATCAGTGCAGGAGAAGGAAGGTGTAGTTGCTGAGCTGTGTGACATTAAAGAAGAACATCGAGGATTGCCCTTGTAAATTGTGGTCTTTGCTATATTCAGCACCTGCTTGACCTGGGCCAAAATGTAGTTGCCAATGTACAAGTGGAAAGCTCTGTATATTGCTCGTAGGTCACTCATATTTACTTTATAGATATTGTAACAACCAAAGCCAATGGTTTTACTGAATTTTGAAAACTATGGGCAAATTCAGAGTCAAACCTCCAAGTTTTCTGATTCCAAATTCTCTTCAGAGGTGATGAAGAGAAGAAGGTGTAAACTCATCCCAATTAAAAAACAGACAATAATTTCATCTGTAGGTCTTAGCAGATAAGCAGTCAGCAATTGCAATTTTAGGGATGCCAGTAATTTCAAACAACATTTATTTTATGTAGAATATTTCCTATGTAACATGAATGGACTAATATCACTTCAATGAGAAGAACAAATTATTTTGTAATGGCATATGTCTAGATTCAGTTTCCAGGTATGCAACCACCTTCGCAGAAGCCTGATGCTGACTTTCTGTGTGGAAGGTTAGAATGACTGCAGGCTCATTTTCCATATGAGTTATCTCCTGGGCTTCCCAGGTTATTTGCACTAAACGTCATCATTATTTTAGTACCAAAGAAGCACAAAAAAGTGTTATCCTTTTTGTGGACACATAAGTAAAAGGAAATGGAAAATTATGACCATTTTTAAAGATCAGAGAAGTGTCAAGACATTAGAGTGATTAATGCTTCATCGTTAGAATGCCTGTTGCCTCCTATACTTTTCCTCTTGTTTCTTTCTCTTTTTTCTTGTTAATATTTGTTCTTTTCACTAGCATTGCATGTCTTACCAAATTTGTCTATTCTTCTGTTTTATACATCACATTGCAACACCTCTATTCTCATCATCCTACATTGCCAGTGTTTGAGTTCCCTAGCTGTCTTTTTTCACTCCTGGTGATTTGTCAGAGGTAAAAGAAAGTAGAACCTTCAAAGGCATTTGATTCAAAATTGTAATACTTTTCCACTTAAGTCAGTGTGTATTGTCTGATTTTTCTGGGGCTTGTAGCTTGGCAAAGTATGAATGCCTCTCTAGGGAACTTCAGTGAGTGAAAGTGCTGATTTTCAAGTTCTTTTTTCAAAGGATATAGATAACTGATTTTTAAAAATGAAATAACTGAGAGTCCATGTGAAGTAAGTAAGCTGTTATCCCCCATGTAATTCTTGAAAATCACAAGTTTGTCTGAAACACTGACTCTATCTTTTTATCCTTTGATTTAATTCTGAAGATGACACTTACTCCAGAAAATATCAGCCCACACAGTCAAGCTGAAAATGGTCTTATGATGGAAAAAGTTAGGCAATCTTAACAGCAGGTGTCAGTGTGAACTCTGCCTTTCTAATTAAGGGTGAAACCACTATGATTAAGAAGTTTCAGCACCACTGCATAATACTCTCAGTTGTGGATCTTAAAAGGTCTTTTATTATTCAAAAGTGCTTTCCAAATATTGTTCTTTCACATGTCAAATAGTTACCATATCATAATCAGGCTATTTTTCTGTCTTCAGCAATTTTCACTAGCAGCAGCACCATAATAAAAACCTTGAAATCACACCTCTGAAAGCAGGAATCATAATAGTAAATATTTGCTGTTATATAGTATCTATTGAATTTGCTTTACAGAAGAATGTGATAAATAAGTGATAAGGTTGATTGAGAAGACATTAAACTATGAAAAGACAAACAAAATACAATTTTTAAGAGATTTCAAGAACGGTATACTCAGTAGGAAAAAAACAACCCTTAGAGTAGAAAGTCACTGAGGCATGTAGTAATAAAAATCAATTGTCTTCCGAGCTGGCTGAACAAGCTGTAAGACATTAATGAAAGGAATTAAATTAGAATTACCTGGAAACTAGTAAAGGGGGGAGGGGCTAATGTGAAAGAAATGAACACTTTTATCATTAAATCCATTTAGGTATTCCTTCTTCCATTCTGCTTTTAGGCAATAAGTTTGCTTACCCATATCTGGGCAAGGTGTGAAAAGATATTTTGTATTTTTGCAGATCTTTGGAGTGCCTACCTGTATTTCTTCTCCAGTACAGATATTCCAACTACTGGGATATTTAGTCCTATTTTTTTTTCTGAGAAGAGAGGCATAGAAACTTCCAGCAATGTGATTGTTTAACAGCATGGTCTATGTGAAAGCTGAGAGGCATCTCAGATGAGGCATCTGTAGATTTATTCTATGACTAGATATGAGATTAAAAACTCAGCTGATCTAGAAAGCATACTTAGGATAAAGATTCTTTCAAAAGTTCCAATATACATATGTGTGTGTATTTTTATGTGTGCATTTATACATATGTATATATATATATGTATACACACACACACACATACACATATATATATTTATGTAGATGAGCAATGAGTAAGGCTGGAAAGCAGCCAGGTTCTCCCAGCTGAGAATTCCCCTGGCTGCCTGCTTTGGCTGACACCTACCACACTCTGCTCCTGTATCACAGAGCTTCAAATACCTTGTCCTTTAGCTGTACTCAGTTAGTGCACGTAGAGAAGCTTTCACTAGGTTATAGAACAGTGTGAGTTTGTCTTCCATAGCTACCTCCGTCATTCAGCCTCCTCTACACCCCCAAAAACTTTCCATCTTTTTGGCTGCATGTTTTATATGGCTCCTGTGGTGTACTGCCTGAGTGACTCCAGAATGGGAATGTATTATCCTCCTGATTGCTGCAAGGTAGAAAAGCTCTGCTACTCCTCATATTACACGTGAGGAGTTAAGACCACACTCTGTTTCTCCTGCCTCTGAAATCTGTGTTTGAATTCAAAGAACGAAATTGGCTGAAGCTGTGTCTGTACAGCCTGGAGGAACTCAGGTATGAGCCAGTCCTGCTCTCTGCCTCAGATTTCTTTTTTGGAGAGGCATCTTGATTTTGCAGATGAGAAGCAAAATGATAGTCAACTTTCAGGCAATCCCCAGACAATTTTGCCTCTGGCCCCAAGTGGCAAGACAATGTAAATACAGCAGCGATTTAAAAGCCAGAGCTATTACAGTAATTAGGTGTCCATAATTTCAGCAAGCACAACTAAATTTTATGAAATTTGGACTCAAGAATGGAATCAAAAGCCCAGATTTTGGGGACTAGACAAAGTTCAGATAACCCAGACGTGTTCTGAGGAGTCATTTGGAATTATCTCAAAGGTACCAGTGAAAGGTTTGTCTGAAAACTCATTCTGTTTGAGACTTGCACATCTATACTATGACGACAAGGTAAGAAACTAGATTTCCTCTGCATGTAAGTATTTACAAGTAGGAAGGAAGTAAGTAAACTTTGGTTGTACTGTACTATCTATCCCAATGACTAGAGCATTCAGCCTGAAAATGGGAACCTCTGGCCCCTCCAATTTGTCTCTTTAGCCGGAAGTATTTAAAATCATCATCTCTTTGGGGATGCCTTTACCGTTAGGATAGCTGGTGGTCTGCTTAAACACATTATACTGGAGGCAGAGAGGAAGCATAATCCTGTAGCCTAGCAGATTAAACATGGACTGGGCTGTCAACAATCTGTCCAAAACAAGAGAGGGACTCTGCAGAAGCACAAATTAATGTTCTACTCTCTTGGCTTCCAGGACTTGAGGTGGCGGGCACTCATCTCTGGTAACATTGGATATTGGCATATTCTACCTTTAAATGTAACTCCAGACATACTGCATGGGATTAATCAATTTACAAAAAAACAAGCTGCACCTCAAACAGTTTCTGAATTTTGTTGAATTTTGTGTTGAATCTGTTGCAATGGGATTAAAATTAAAAGGTAAGGTGGCTTGTTAAAAAAAAAAAAAAGGAGAAAGCCTAAAACCTCATGCATATGGATTTATCAAAAGTTATTCTAACTGAATGAAATGTTATTGACTTTTTACCTTCCTTAAGCATCCTACTTGCCCTGAGTGCTGCTGAGAAGTGGTGAGAAATTTGTCTATTCCAGAAAATAACACCATTCCCAAGGGTATTCCCAGGCCCAGAAGCCAGCTGGCATGGACTGACTCATGAGTACACCAGTAAACAAACACAGCCAGCCTCCAGAACAGGCTGACTGGATGCAAATCCTTTGGTGCTAATGGTCTGTGGGATGTTGTAATTCCATGCCTGGGAATTTCTTGGGAGAGAGCTAGTTGGTACAGGCCAAAAGCATGTTGAGGACTGCTCTAATAATTTCAGACCAGTCATATTCCAGTGTCTGGGAACAGTCACAGGTACTGTTTAATTCACTGGCATAGACATAGCCTTAGGTTCACTGGTGTATTCCACAAATTCCTTCCAACTGCTCAGAGATGATGAAGACTGGTGATTATTCGTGGGGAAGTATTAAAAGTTAAATCTTGGCTGAAATGCCTGCTTTGTTGTGGAGCTTTTTACTTTTAAGAAATACAAATTTATAGTTTGGTTCTGTAGGTTGGTCTTGTAGCATTTATCTTGTTAGTGTATCAAACCTTTTAATGTCTCATAGTACTATAAAATAGCTTGAAGATATCTACAGGTTTTGAAATTAATTTTGTGGTGTTTAGGGCAAATATACAAGTAAATTTCAGATGCTTTGTATGATTCTGGATATATAAAAGAAGTCTTCTGTGCAGAGTCTTCTCTCTCCAACACCTGTGTGAACATGTTGCCTATTTGAATTACCTATATCTATTCCTTATCACCTTTTTAAGTCTCCTAATTCCTACTTCCTATGATGCCTTAAGTTTTAGCTTTCATATTTTCCAGATTCTGTCTGCATTAGTATATAACTCTGAACTTCACATAAAGTTTTAGCAAGTTCTCCTCAAAGTTTAGTTAGACAAAACAATCCTTTTCCAGACGGAGAACCAAGGACACCATTGCAGCTTCAGGCACAAAAAGTATAAACAACAGCAAATTGAGGAGAGCAGTCTGGGAGGATGGAACTTCATAACCTGGAGTATGATTGGACAATTAACCCCAATATGTAAGTGGACCAAAACTTATAAAAGTGTGAAAGCTCATGATCAGTCCTTCGTGTCCATCTTGGGTGGGGCTTCGGCCAGGCTCTGGTACTACCCAAGATGTATCCTTTGAAGACCTATAAATAAATACCTACTTTGTTCCTTTAACACACTAGCCTCTGTTGTAGGTAGCCTCTCAAGGCATCACCTACTGCCCACTAAACTTTTTGTGCATTAGCTAAGAAGGAATAAATAAACCACACTGAATTAAAAAACTTGTAAGCACTCAACACATGAAAAATAACTGTTTAGCCTTTACATTGATTTTAACTAATTTTACCAATTCTTTCAGTCCTTTGATTGCAAATCTCGTATGAGAGAAAAAAAATTGACATTTTTACCACATCATACATTCTTTTCTCTTGGAAAAGAAAATCAACTCAGCAAAAAGAACACATAAGGAATTCAGCTTTAACCTGAACAAAATGGCTCCCTTTTCTACTTATTACTATTATTTCTACTTACTTAGTAAGTTATTTACTCATTGAAGCATCCTTATTTGGATTGCTCATTATTTACAGAACTGATTGAAATACTCTGATTCCACAAAAGGTCAGAAAAAAGCTTCTGTCACAGCCCTAATGCCCTTTATGAGTCTCTGTACTTTATGGGAGATTTTTTCAAATCATGATGGTAAAGGAGCAAGGGCCCTTAGAGGATCACTCTGACAATCCTATGGTCAGTATGTTATCTCACTTTTTTGTGATGAAGTTATGTTTGCATATTTAAAAGACAAATATTTGCAGAAAATTAGCTGCTTGATCCTGCTGCATCTCCTCAATCTAGGGAACTTCAATGAATTCCAAAAAGTTGTGGAGTGTTGTCTCAGATTCCCATTTAGTTTCAAATGCAAGAGAAGGTTGCAGTGATTGGTGCTAGCTGACTGGGTTAGAGTGTGTGGGGTCTGTGGTTTGCTGCAGTTTGTAGTTTACAGTCTTCTCCAGGGGAGCTGAGCAACACAGGCAGCATGCGTCTGAGCCAGCTGCAGCTTTCTGCTTTTAATCACAGCTGATGGACAGTTAACTGCAGAGGTTTAACAGTGGAAGTAGCCAATGTTGAGGAAAGTCCAGGGGCTATAAAAGCAAAGACATAAAGAGCATTTAAAAAGATCTTTTTATAGAGTGGGATGATGGAAGTATAGTTTTCTCTTTAAATTTAGGAAAATTTGATCTGAATTTATCTCTTACTCACAGAACTAATTTATACGCCACATGTCTCTAAAAGGTCAGGCAAAATCGTCTTTCGGAAACTTGATGATTCTCCTAAGTTACTATGTTTTTTCATGTCCACACAGATTGTTGTTGACTCAATATGACACATCCAAAAAAAAACTCCACAGTCTATTAAAACCAGGCAAGGGGCAGAGAAATAGGTTTCTTTAATGTATAAAATCCGACTAAAAATGGAACAAGCGTGAAAGGACTTGATGCAGGAGCTGTAGGATGCTTTATAATCTTGAAAAGGTACCTGACGGAAATTACCTACTGATGAAGCGTTGCCAGACAGAAGAAAAGATCTGAGGATTAGCACTGCAGCTGGAGGATTGGTGAAAGAGTGATATGAAAATAGAGGGCAGAGGAAGGGAGAGAGGAGGCTGTGCAAGCATTTGAAATTTACAGACACCTATTAAATGAAATGACATAGAGGAGAGATGCATGAATGTGTTGTATGAACCAAAAACCCATATGTTACAGGTCAAAATTAAGGAAGAGATCACTAGTGGAGGAGGAGATGAGCCAAAAAACAGGTGTAAATCACTGAAAAGACTGGGCAAAGAACAGACAGAAATAGAAGACTTACTTTTTGGAAAGAACAGGAATTACCTTTAGGAAAGTGGGAAAATGGAGATAGCCAGGGAACAGAGCAGGAGAGATAACAATGTAATATTGGAGACAGAATTACAGAAATATAAACTAATTGGTTGGAAGGACTTCTGAAAATCACCCAGTCCACCTGCATAGTTAATTGAATGAGCATTTTTCAACAGATGAACAAGTCAGCAATGGCTTTGTCCAGCTCCAAAGATTAAGTCAGTGTTTCTGTCCTGGTGCTGTACCACACTTAGCAAAGACATTTTTTGTAGTGTCCCATTGGAACTTCTCTCCCTGCACATTGCTGCTATTGCATCTTGCAAAACCGTCTGCAACTACCAAGAAAAATTTGTCACTGCAGTATTGCCCCTTGAGGTAGTTGCAGGCCACTGTTAGCTCATACCATATTTTCTTCTTCACCAAACTAAACAAATTTCTCCTCACCTATGTAAGGAACTATGCCTGTAGCTTGTCCAGTTAAGTGTGGAATAGCTTCCAAGACGGAGATTTCACAACTTGAATGGGCAGCTTGGTTCGGTGTTTAACCACTCTTCCAGTGAAAACATTTTTTATAAGTTTTGATAGAAATTTCTCTTGTTGCCATTCAGAACCATTGCCTTGTTCTTTTTTTATGGCATATCAAGAAACTTCCCCTGTTATCTTACAAAAGCAGAATAGCCCCCATTAAACTTCCTTTGTGCAGACTGAACAAACAGGGCTCCATCATCTCCTTGGCAGGATGTGTTCCAGCCTCCTAGTCATCTTGGTGGTCCTCCAGTGTGTTCATTCTGGTAAATTCATATCCTTGTTTTATTGAAAAGCCCTAAACTGAACATCAGCTGTGGCCTGTTAATTACAACATAAAGGAGAAAAACCCACTTAATTTGACTTGCTGGCTACACTTCCCCCAGTGTTTAATTCCAACTGGCAGTGAAACTCTATGCAGCCACTCACTCTACTCCCCAGAGGAAGAGTGTGGGAAGAGAATTAGAAGGGTAAAAGTGAGGAAAAACTTGTGTGTTAGATAAAGGTTTAATAGATAAAGCAGAAGCCATGCATGCAAGCAAAGCAACACAAAGGATTCAATTCACCACTTCCCAGGGGCAGGCAGATGTTCAGCCACTCCCAGAAATGCCTGACTTCGTCACAAGTAATGGTGAAAGCATCACTCTGAAAGCCTCCCTCCTTTCTTGTTAGCCCCACTTTATGTGCTGAGCATGGTGTGGAATGGTATGGTATATGGTATGGTATATGGGGTATGGTGTGGTATGGGGTATGGTATGGTATGGTATAGTATGATGTAGTATGGTATGGGGTATGGTATGGTATGCCCCCACCACGAACAACAGAAATAAAACAGATTCCAAGGGCAAGTTTTGGAGGAAGGTTTTGGTTACAAAAAGTTCTGAGTCACTGAGAATTTTTTATAAGGAACCTGAAAACGGACTCCACTTAAGTGTTGAAGTGCTGTTCTTCCACCCAACTAAGAGCTTTAAAATACAAACTTTAAGCTGTTCTCATATTTACAGCATTGTTTAAAATGTAGTGAAGCTGTACATAAATTCACATTTTGGAAGCATCCTGGCTGCAGCACAAGGTTGCTTTGCTTATGCAGTTCAACCTGATGTTTAGAAATTGCTTGCACAGCAGGGGAAGGCTGACATGGAGATTCATGTTAATTTCCACACTTGGCAAGGGTACAGAGGAAGAAGAAAAAATACTAAAATAAAAGTGCTGTAGTGGTGAGAGGAGCTAAATTTAAATCACAATGTCATGTCTAATCTCCTTCCATTCTTTTTCAGCAGATTTAAAGTATTTAATACCTTGATGTATAACTGTAATTGCATGGGGAATTACAAAATGAAACAGAGATTGAGGTTAACAAATAAATTCCTGACAAAATGTGTGTTTTGTTATGTTCCAGTCCTTCTCTGCACTCCCATCAGATCTGAAACATTTGAGTTCCACTGTGGAATACAGTGATACTCAGTATCTCTGCAGTGCCTTTCCTGAGTGTTGTGGGCTCCCTTTGCCTGTTGGTTCATGTATGGTAAATATGTTCAAAATCTTGTTTTCATCCATGAGTACAAAAAGCAAAAGTTCTCAGAGAAAAAATTCTGCCATTTAAGCAGAGCATCTTGCATTTTAGGCTGCTGCATTTCATTGATGGGTATTTTCCACTGCAGTGGAGTTGGAACTAGATGATCTTCAAAGTCTCTTCCAACCCCTTCAGTTCTATGATTCTATAATTCAATGACATTCTAGTTCTGATTTGCATTCTTGATGCTCCCAAATATGTGACATCAACATCTTTCATGCAGCTTGTGTCATGAACATCAAAGAAAAAGTAGAAACTAAAACAAATGGGAAGCACAGGCACTGATGGAATCTACCCCAGTACTGATGTTCTACCTCCTGAACCATACATCTATAAAGGGGAAAATAATATGAGGGAAGAAAATGGCTGTTCATCTAAGGGACAATGCTGGCAGAAAAACAAATACCTGGGAAATGACCATAATTAAATTTAATCTGGGAATTTAGAGCCAGGATTCTGACTGTTGGACGAGTGTTATTTTGGACCTGCATTTCAGCTGAAGTGTGAAATGGAGTGTGAAAAAAAAAGAGAACTGCATTTCAAATGATACTGTTCTGTTCATGTGGTGGAACTCTGGACATAGTGTAACACAAAAGGCACTTGAAAAAAAGCTTTGGCATTTCCACACCAGTTTTAATTGGTAAAAACACACATGTAATACTACTTCTTTGTCTGGTTTTTGTCTTAAAACAATAAATTTAGTTTCATTGCTGAAAGGGGGTAGGCAAGGTGGGCTTACAGCAATTTTTATTTTCTCTGGAAAAAGGGTGAGTACTTTTTCCACGTCTGTCTCAGACATAGCATGGTTGTTCCTTTCCAAAGAAAATTGTGTTTGGGGAAAAGCTAATCAGATTATCACTCACTTTTCAGAGCAAGCCATTTGGGTAAAATGCCCAAAGGTATCCAGATTTGGGCCGGTTTTTCCTGACAGTAGTTAGTATGACACTTTTTTAAAAAGCACAGAATTAAATTAATACAAAAGGAAACTATTCTACCAGTTGAAACTGTTAATATATAGTCATAGTATCATGATCTTTTGTCGCTTTACACATGTAGTTGTGTCATTTATTTTTAAACAGTGCAGTGAGAAAACCGAATCATGGTTCTCTTTTTAATAAAACTCAGTGAACCTTCAGGGTTTAACATCTCCATATAAATAAATCTTTTCTGTTACATCACACTTTGGAACCTCATGACAAAAATAAATTGTTACATTGTGCTGTAAAACTTGCAAATATTGCTGACATTGCTGTTCTGTAAATGCTTGGAAAGCAAGTTTCTCAGTTTTGGATGTAAAGAAGAAATCTTGCCTTTAGTAGCAGTGGTTAGCCAGTATTAAGAGGCCTGTCCTCATTAACAAGAGAAATGGAGAATAGCCCAATGGTGACAATGCTGGTAATTTATAGGAATGTATGCAGCTTCCTGTTTTCTAGGAAATAGTCAAAATAAGCACTATGAGAAAGTGTCTTTGTTCAAAAATTAAAATCTGCCTGGTTTTTGAGAAATTTTTCCCCAAACAGCTCTGCACGTCTTGCTCACAGAGGTATGCCCTTGACATCTCTTGCTTTCTTCTGGGTTTCTACTTGCCTCGTATGTATGCATTGGTAATCAGTCTCACAGCCCTCCAGGGACCTCCTCCATCTCTCTCATCTTCTTGAATTGCAACCTCTTTAGTTAGTTACTTAGTTACCACTCCCCAAAGGGCCCTTACTTGCTCCTTCCAGTTAGGCTGCTGAAACGCCAGCTTCTACTGCCCTTTTGATTTTACTTGTCTCTTAAGTTAGAGAAATCATCTCTTCTCAGCATCCAAAGCGCAGAAATTTTTCAGTTTTTAAAACTATTATGCGACCTATTGTTTATTGTTGTCGTGTTTGCTTTGGAGTAGCTGTTAGCCCAGTCGTAAGCACTGGAGCAGGATGGTGGTAGAGCACCCTCTCTTCCCCTGTTTGTGTCAGTGCCATCCTGCTGACTTACTGGGCTGTGTGGTGAGTATGCCAGCTTCACAGCTGTGGAGCTTTCTTCATCAGCCACAGCAATAACTGAGCACTTGCCAGGAAGGATGAGGAAGTTAAAGGAAAGGGACTGGACACACCTGGGAAGGACAGGTCCATTGAGGTCTCAACTAATCCTGACCACAGAAGGCTCTGATACAGGAAGTACCTGGAAATATGGAGACTATTCCTATGGAACATTGCCCTAGCCTTGTTCAGTTTCTAATGGTATGCCCCTAAGCAACCATATTGACCTTCTGTCACAGGGCTTGATGGATTCCAGATATCTGCCTGGTTATGTCAATCCCAGTTTTCACTTAGGAGCAGAAAAATAGGGTGGGTTGCACCTGGAAGAAACACTAGATGCACTCAAAATAGAAAGAAAATGAACTAACCTTTGAAATAACTTATGAGAAAATGTTATTCTTCATCCCCAGTTCAGCAAAAATACTCAAGTTTTTAATGTACAGTCAATGACATGTTAGGAGAGGTTTCAAATCAATTGTCTTTAAGGGGTGTGCTTGGTGGTGTCATATCTTTCTAGATATATAATCTAGATTAAAAAAATGGTTGAGACCACTCTGGAAATTGGTGTCTTTGAAAATGAATGAAACTTGCTGTCTAATTCTCTGCAGCATGTTAATTAGGTAATCCTAGTTGCACCTACCTTTGCATTTGAACACTGCCACAGATACATAGGGAACATGAACAAATTATCGGGACATAGGAAATTGCCATATTGAATTCTCTGAGTGCATTCTCTTACTTCAAGTAAAAGTGAAGCAGCCTGTCCTTTAACTGAGAGAAAAAACACCTAAGATTATAGCAGGAGAGGAGGGATGTGTACGTGGTTACCTCACAAGAGCTGACACATGGCAATTCTTTACCCCGTGGTACCTTCTTGGTATGTCAAAGACTTATGGCTTCCAACTGGTATTTTCTTCCATTTTGCTCATTAATTCTCTGCATTGAACAGACTATATATTTATTTCTTGAAGTTACTGAGAGAGAAAAATAAAATTATGAAATCTTGCAATTTTGACTGCTGGAAGAATAATTACAAGTGCAGTTATTTATTTTATGATCAAAGTTGCAGCAAAACTGACCTATGTCTACTTTGACAAGGTATAATTTCTGTAAAGCTTGTGTCCATCTATGCTAGCATGTATTTAGTCCTCTACATAGCTGCATTCCATTTTTATCCAGCATGTTTTTTGCCTAAATTTTTTTCCAACACCCTGCAAATATAATGCACAAAATTAGTCATGGTCACAGTAAGTTCATATTTTGAAACATTTTGAAATAAAGGTTGATGCTGCTGAGTATAAATACTTGTAATAAAAGTTTCCAGGCAGAAGATACTATAATGACACTGTCATGCCAAAGTAATGATTATTTTATAGGTGATCAAAGTACCACTCATATCTAAGAAGTTCCCAATTAAACAGAGAGTTCACACATCCTCAGCCCCCAGATTCTACCATATTGTGAAGTTAATATTGCCATAAATAATATTAGTGGCACACAATTTCATATTAACATTACTTTATGCTTATGTCAAGTGCAGGAAAGAAGGCAATGAATTAAGGGCACCTTTATTAATTGGTGTTGGAGGAGTGACTGACCACTTAGTGGTGAAGAACATAATATTGAATAGTAAACTTTTGTCTTTTGCTGTAGTTCATGTTTCTAACAAAATAATCAAGAGAGCAGTAAAAATAATCTACAAACTCAGGTAGAAGCTGCAAAGACACCTCAGCAGGAGAAAACAAGAAGCAAACACAGAATGTTTATGGATGTTTGTCATGGATATGGATGGATCAGCAAGCAGTAGGCTGGAAAAAGGGCTGCCCAGCCGGCTTGACACAAAGATTCATTGACCCCATGCCATTGCAAGGCCACTTCCTATTATTCAATAATTCAATACTGTTGAATCTTGAAAAGGTGGTGAGGGACAGAGCACCAGAGGGACCTTAGTAGTCTGGAGATCTGGGCCAATGGGAGCATAATGAAGTTCGACAAAAGGAAATGCAAAATCCTGACCTGGGGAAGAACAACCCATGCATTGGTGCACCCTGGGGGCAGAATGCCTGGGAAGCAACTTTTCAGAGAGGGTTCTGGGAATGCTGGTGGACAAAATGATCATGAGCCAGTGAAGTGGTTCTGCAGCAGAGAAGGCCAGCAGCACCCTGGGATGCACTGAGAGCCCTGTCAGCAGGTCAGGAGAGCTGATCATTCGGCTCTGCTGAGCACCAGTGAGAACACATCGGGGATGCTGTGTCCAGTCCCACATCCCCCAGTATGGAGAGACATGGACACGCAAGAATGAGAGCAGCGAAGGCCTGCCAAAGTGATTAAGGAATTCAGCAAAGTGCTACAAAAATAGTTAAGGAATTGGAGCATCTAACACAGAAAGACAGACTGAGAGAGCTGAGTTTAGCCTGGAGAAAAGAAGGCTTAGGAATATCATATCAATATGTGCATAAATAGCTGATGATTGGGAGTAAAGAATATAAGCCAGAGTCTTCTCAGTGGTACCTAATGAAATGACAAGAGGTAATGGAACAGGATGAAATAAAGGAAACTTACTTTGAACATAAGAAAATAGTTTTTTACTATGAGAGTAGTGGAACTTCATAAGTGATTGCCCAGAAAGGTTGGAGAGTTTTTATATTTTAAGATACTCACAAGCCAATGGGACACTGTCCTGAATAATTGGTTCTAATTGTCCCTACTTCGGGGAAAAGAGAGTAGGAGGTGAGGTCTCTTCCCACCACAAAGAACCAAGGAGTAATAGCATAAATGAAGGCATAAAAATTGCCTGAGAAAAATAGTTTGAAAGACACTATAAACTTTAAAAAGAATCTGATGCCACCCTGAAGATACCAAATAAACTGTAGCCCAGATTATATAGTTTGGAAAGGACTTTGCTGAGAATAAATTTAATAAGAAGACAGATTTAAGCAGCACAGGTTTAACTCCATTCTCCTGCTAAAAGATTCAGTCATGTTTAATAATTACAAGGACCACCATGTATCCAGTTCCGTGAAATGCAACTTTACGTATTTTGGTTTTGCATGCCTGTTTAGAATCCTAGGGAAATAAATAACTGTGACATGTCAAGCCTGGGATAGATGTGAATGAGGAACATACAAAGTGGGTGTTTATTGAAAATTCAATGTAATTGTAAGTATTAAGTCAAAAAATGTTAAAACATGAGATAATGTCTTCTTACTGAGTTAATGTTTAGCCTGTTGAGTAGGTGATCCTTAAATGGTCTTCACTCTAGGGATCATAACAAGTACAGTTGAAAACTCTTATTTTGTAAATGAGATATAAATGGGAGATGAATCAAATATAGTTGCTATTGGCATGTTTCATGCAATTACAGGGGAAAACATGATTAATAGCAATGAAATTTATGGTTGATTAAAAATAAAATATAATAATGCCTAGAGACAGACCACAGATAAAGCTAAATGCATTAATATGAAAATAGGCATCTGCAAGTAAAAATCTGTAGTAGTGGTGAGCCTAAATATAGTTCCTCTTAATTGTGGGGAATAAATATTACCTCTGAAGTTGTGGGAAAAGAGAATCCTGTTTAAAGAGAAAGCACATTTGTTCAATGCACAAAAGACTAATTGCTGGTAGAAATCTGTTAATTTTGCTGCTCACACAGTACTGATCCTAGCATATACAAAATGGAGCACTTCAGACAGATGTCAAGTGTGAGCTCAAGGTGACTTGGGACCGTGTTCCTTGTATCACCATCCAGCAGTCAGTCACTACAGCTGACTTTCTGGACATCATGATTTTATAGGGCCAGAAGAGTGCTACAGACTGCCCTGCATCTTAAAAAATGCAGTTGTCATTTTTATTTTCTACATGCAAAGGAGCTTAGGGACTGAAATCCACTGCTATCTTTAGACGTTGGTGGAGGGAGCGTGTGAGATTTCCACTATTTGCAAATTAGGTGCATCTGCCTACAGAAATTATGGGAATTCTTCACATTGCTCAGGAAAGGACAGGTATGAAGTAAATATTTAAGCTGCTATAATGAAACATGTAAGAGTCTTCTTCTAGCAACCTCTGAACCTGAGATAGCCTTGGTGATGAAGATAGTATGTAAATGTGGTTTGAATATAAGCATTGGACTAAAATAATGCTCATAAATGATGTAGCCAATCTAGTATGCCATAAATGTACATACTCAACATCTGAAATTGGCCAAACTGAGTAAAATAAAGGAAAATTAGAAATGTGCCCTGAAGCAAGTTGCTTTCTCTCATCTGCTTTACAGATCTCCCACTAAAGGAAGAAACAGCTAAAGCGACCAGGCATCCTAACATTTTGCCATATTTACATCTGTTTAAATTATGTCTTATTGCTACAATTTAATTTTTTTTAAAATCCTGTTATTTTTACAACTCTTCACATTGCTTTTACCTAAGCAATTGAGGCAACTGTATCAAGAATAAAACTAAACATTGCATACATATTGCTGTAATGAAGGAAAGAGTAGATGGCAAAGAGGAAAATTCAGGGAAGTATAGAAGAGTATCGCATGTACAGACCTCATATAGCAGATGTAAGTCTTGAAAAGACTGAAATCGTATCACAGCTGAGTTCAATCCACTGATATTACATGAAGCCAAACATCCCAGTACATTATTTGTGGGATGGACAAAATATTGTATTTCCTGTTCAGGAAACTTGTAGTAAATACAGACACAGATGGGAATCCACAAATACTTAATGTATAACTACCAGACCAGGTTGTACAAACTAATAGTTAATTACTTGCTTATATATTTTGCATATCACCGTTCAATAATATTTTGTGTTCTTTTTCTAAACTAAACACCCAAGTAGAATATAAATAAGGAGGTTTTTGTCATTCAGATAAGTAACATATATGTCATATTGACATCTAAATCGCACTGCATTGTAATAAAATTTTGAAAGAAATCAAAATATGCTTTTTCCTTGTCATTTGTTCTTTTCAGTTTCTGTCATTGCAGCTTTGTTAAAGCACCGTCCAAACCTTCCCGTATGGCATCTTTGGTACTTTCCTACGCATACATTTCAGTAAATGGGCTTCAGTCCAAATTTTAATTCCTTTCTCTTCTGTTGTTCAAAACAATTGACATCAAACTGAAACATGAAAGAGAGAAGAAAAGGTTGTTTTCTCTACACAAAGAAACAGAGTGGTGTTTTACATTTTCCATATGAATACAATTATTGTTCATCTCTTGCTTGTACACTGCATCCTAAATTTGGATTTTGGCAGGTAAAGTTATGCTTGCTGAGCTCACTGATGCTTTGTCCAATTCCAAGCAGCACTGTTGGCTTTGTTATTGTCCAGAAGACACTTCCCCTCCCCCATAGCTACTTAAATCCTTTTTAAGATCAGTTTCCTGGAGTCCATCTGGCATTTTCAGACCCCTGTTACGAGGCCACTGCACTGCTGGGGTGTGCTGTGAGCTGGGAGAGGCCATCGTGCTTTTACACACAGCAACAGAAGTGCTTTCTGTTTATACTCCTCCGCATGTTATCTAGAATCTAATTTCAAGCACATTAATGCTAAAATAAGACTTCCAACTACTACTATTTATACGCTTTAAGCTTTCTCAATCCTAACTTTATTGGCTAAAAAAAAAGTTTACAGATAACACACCCCAGGCAAAGTTCTCTAATGATTCATTCAAGTAACATTAGGCACTGCAATCTGTGGAAATTAACTGAGATAAATTGTTACTTTTTAAACACGGTTTATTTCCATCCAATTTAGGTATCAAAGACTCAAACACACTGGTAATGTGTCTGACACATTTGAAGATGAAATAAGAAACAGCTATTGATAAAGAGGTTGAGTTTACACTGTTTAAAGCCTGATCTGTACAGAATAACAATTTAAACCAAAGTTTTCATAAATAAGAGTGGGGGAGCCAGTGTTGTTGGTCCCTGTAACCAACTCAGTTCCCCTATTTATGAGCAGATGAATATAATTTGGTTTAGATCTTCTGATTTCTCTTGCACCACCTGCCTAAGCACCACTTCTGAGGCTGCTTGAGCATGAGTCTTCCTCCTGTGCCCTGTTTTCCCTGCTTCACCTTGTGTAACCCATGCAGGTGCTCCCTCACATCAGAATGGCTCTCTCTTGCTGTTTGAAGCACACGGCGCCAAACCCAGCAGCCCATTTTGGTTGAGGGCTCTGAGCTATTGGTTAAAAAAGGACAGTTTCTGCTCTGACAGCTTGACAAACCCAGCAATACATTTTGATGATGGAAAATCAGTTCTTAGAAAATCCCACTAGCAGTCAAAATATTTAATGGAGCAACAATTCATTATCATAGTCTTTTTTACCTGGGGCAAGTGAAATTGTTCCGTACAATCCTTGGTTTTCTAGTAATGAAAAATAATGTTTGAGTGTTGGAGGACACTTTGCTTAAGTGATGATGATGAGTTATTCTGAATCTGTGACAAGAATCTAGAGCAGTCTCCTTTTGCTAATGAGTAGCAAAATCCAGAGATCTGAAGTTGAGTTTTTCATATGAAACAGAAATTAGTGACAAGCCAGTTATTCGTCTAATGTAATATGTGCATTGAAAGATTATGCAGAAGTTATTTTTCTGTAAATAGTATTAGGAGCAAAGAGCATAAGAGTAATTGCATTAAGCACTTCTGTCCTGCAATCAACCATCACCCAAATAAGTTGTCCTCGGTCTCTTTTTCTGTCCTCGAGAGAAATATGATTGAGGCCAGGCAAAATTCAGAAATAACTAATGATTGGAAATGTTTAATTTTCACCATCTTTTTGCTCATTATTACTCCCTCCTCAGCTGAGACAGATGAATCAAATCTGTTAAATCACTGCCTTGAATATTTCAGGCAGAAAACAGCTGGACTGTCCTAACTCCTCTAGATGTAACTGGACAATTAACCCAAATATGTAAATGGACCAAAACTTACAGAACTGTGAAAATTTGTGATCCATTGTCCATCTTAGGTATAGCCTCGGCCAGGCTTTTGTACTGCCCAA
The DNA here is from genome assembly GCA_013399455.1 of Anthoscopus minutus. Lineage (NCBI taxonomy): Eukaryota > Metazoa > Chordata > Aves > Passeriformes > Paridae > Anthoscopus > Anthoscopus minutus. The sequence goes on from VWYI01034359.1 coordinate 72,619, forward strand.
GGTGTATCCCTTGAAGGCCTTTTAATAAATACCTACTCTATTCCATTAACTCTGTCCAGCCTCTGTTCCAGGTAGCCTCTCAAGGCATCAATGACATCCAGGTGGCTTGACACGAGGAGAATAAGGGGTATACTCATATTGTTTCATTAAATCTGCTGTATGGCCAATTTTCTGCTGAAAAGATGTTAAAAGACTGGTGGACAGAGGAAGAGGAGTGGGTGCTACAGTGATTTCTACAACAATTGATCTTTTCACAACTAGGAAACTCCTAGCCAAAGGCGGCATATTGCTTATTTAGAAAAAGCAGATGAGACTGAGAATCCCTCTTTTCTATGATTCCTTTCTCTTCCTTTTTCTTTCTGTTGTATTTGTGTAATATGAGGGAACTTCAAGGATCCAGATGCCATCCAGAAAGAATAAAATTATCTGGTCATAGTTAATTACTTTTTGGCAAAATATTCTCCAAAGCATTATCCTGTTTGTTTACACATCTTTAACCTCCAGTGTACCTTAATTTTTTCTATAATAGCTTTAACTTCAGATGCACTGTAGCAATTAACATTCCAGTTTTTTAGTTCAGAATAATTATTTTCATATAATATTTTTAATGACCATGACAATGCAGTGCCCTTCACAGATAGTACTAAAATGTTAATTATAAACATAACATCTATTTTGCTGTATAAATTCTCTTGTAGAACCAAATGACTGACCTTTATCTCATTTAATCCTATTTTCAGAGCAGCCTTACAGCATTTGACAGTGGAAATTAGCGACTTTATGAGAGCCAGCTCAATTGTTTTCTTGGTTTTTATCACCTTCAAATCTTACCTGGAGGAAACAAAATAAAATGGAAACAAAATTAGCTGAAACAAAAATCAAAAGTGACTGGTTTTATAGGCCCATTTTCCCACATTACTTCAGATGTTGTCTGTTATGTTCATACCACAAATAATCAAGAGGAAAACACTTGGAAGGTCACATAGGTCAATAAACATCTGGCTTATGAAGTGTTGCCCTGCTGCCTGTATTATGTTGATAAAATTACTTTAGTCAGAAGAAAGAAATATCAAGTACAAAATATAAGTGGTAAATTTTCCCATCTTGACATATGGAAGATTTGCATGTGTAATTTACATCGGCATAAATCTCAGTTTATCAAAATGAAATTCTATCCAAAATTCCAAGAGGAAAAGAAGTATGGTGTGTGTTTTTTAGGGTCTGTCTCCATCTGAGTGTGGGTATAGAGTCCTCTGTCCATCAGGATGAGACCATTCCAGATTGCTTTATACTCAAAGCAAGTAGTTTGAAGGCACTGTTTCTTTCTGCTATGGAAACAATTTTAATCTGCTCTAAATGCAGATCAGCAGTGAAACCCCCCAGTTATACAAATTCTCATAGGCATGCTCTTCCCCAAATCCTTCTGTTTGTCTCTATAGCTTTTGCAAATATTTGAAATTCCTGGAGAAAACCATCCTCACCTGCACCCACTAGCAGATTCACTGAAAGAATATTTAATGAGAAGGTACTGTGTTGTCTGTGTTATCAGGAGCAGCACTCTCAGCTTGCTTTATTTCATGTGGCAAATAACTGCCTTTGTGATAGGTTAGTTTTCTTATTTTTACTGCTGTTCTTTGCATGGCTTTTATGTTCTTTTGTGATGTTACTAAACATTTTGCTTGAATAAAGATTGGGCTGCTTGTTGGATTTTTGAAAACTTTCTGTGTTAAAAAAACAAAATTGCTTCGGGAAAATTTTGGGGTTTTTTTCCAAGGAAAATTCCTGTTGACTTCAAATAAGGGCTTCAGGGGATAGCTGTCCAAGAAAAGTGAATGTATGATCATAGGAAGAGGTTTCTGACACTTTCCTTGGCTAGGGGCATTCATCACATATTTGAATGGAGTGCTGCCTAGAATAGATCCAGGAAAATAGACATTAGTTTATGAGCTCCAGTTATTGTGCAACCAAAGTGCAATAACATTATCCAATACGTTTAGGTGACAATGTTTTGTCCAGAGGAGAGAAAGCAAAAATTAGTAGATGTGATACAAATTAAAAAATAGTCTTACATTAACTGAAGTAA
>VWYI01034363.1:9272-20348 GCA_013399455.1 Anthoscopus minutus
AAAAAAACCAAACTCTAAATGTGACAGAGAATGGGAAGAAAACAGGTAAGTCAACACACCAAATATCTTCACCAAAACAGCAATATAAACAGTCAAACTGGGTCTGAATACATCCCTTATGATCTAAGTCCCTCAAGACCGTGTCTAAATAAGCACAGAATTAACACCTTCAAGAAATTATTCTAATGAGCATGAGTTTTCACAGATTAATATTTTTTTTTTAATTTCACTTGCTAGTGAAAATTTCAGTTGCTAGATTCTAACCTGAAGCACAATGATTTATAATCATGGTCTCCACTCCCGACCTTCTCCACACACTGTATGACAGTGCACCTCTTGCTTGTTTTACCAGCAAGGCTCCTTTCCCTGCACAGGTTGCTGTCCAGCCACCCTGGTGGTGTCTGAAGTGATGGATTGAGAGAACTCAGAGAGTCACAGCACATGGTTCTACAACTGCTGCAAGCTGTTTCCTTCTTCTGTATCATTTCTGTCTGAAAATGGGATATTTTTGCTGGGCCTGAATGTGGAAACTCAAAAAAAAAAAAGAGTTCTAGGAATAGCAATAAGAAATGTTGCTTACTCAGCAAGATTTGGGAAGAAAGGAAATGATCTATTTTCGCCAATTGAAATTATCCCCTTAATGAATTTGGCTCACTATTTCTAGTAAAAAAAACTCTCATGCTTTATTTTTGTAAAAAAAAAAGTGTCAGTTGTCCAAAAATACTGAACAGCTGTCCTGAAATAGCAGATTTTCCTGTATGTTTTTTTTATTATTATTCTGTCCATTTTATAATTTTGCAATGAGAATTGCAGACAGCTCTATTTTGCTTACAAGAAATATGCACAGTAAGGCATGTCCCTCATAATCTTCTGTGATTAATGCATAAAAACAGTCAGAATATATTTATACAATGGTTTGTAGAATTATAGAGATTGATCTTGGTTTCACTCACAGCCAATGACTAAGGAGCACTTTAATCTGCTACAGGTGAAAAGGTAATGCAAACACTTATGTTTATTTAGGACAGCTATTGGGAATATTTCATGCCATATTTCAAATACAAATACTCTTTGGCTGTCTCCAAGTTAAGGAAATATAAAGTCATTAGTATATGGTTTTCTACAGTCTATTGTAAATATTAAAATTACACAGGTCATTTGAACCAAATTGAGATTTCTGCCTAGTCTCTTCACAGTCTTGGCTTCCAGGGGACAGTGAGAGGAAGCAGTCTCCACCATGGCATCACAGTGCTGCAAATCTCTCTCCATAAGGCAGGGGGAATAGTATTTCAGGACATTCTTGGCAAAGGCTTTAAACTCCCTAAAGACTGAGAGAGACTGTTGCCATCTGAGTCAATGGAGAAGCCCCCTTTGCCCTTCAAGACTAAATTATGTTTTTTAAAAAATGTTTTATCAAAATACTTTTCTTGAATGTATTTTCCCCCCTGATATGCAGGTTAAGACTCTCACCTCCTGTCAGCTGGATTACAACTCTGGCCCTCACACAAGAACCCTTACTAAGCAGCCTCCAAAGGAGAGCTTATCCATGTGGTTATACAAGAGCTCACACTTAGTGTTCAGCAGGTCAGTTGAGAAGATTATTTTATGTAGGCCTGGACTCATTTTCATAGCAACAAAGGAAATATCCCACAAGGATCTGTGAGGCGAGGTGTCCTGTGCAAATCCACTCATTTCATCGAGCGCCCATTCAGAAGGGTCATGATTTATTCCTGTCAGGAGGTTCATGTTCCTGCTTCAAGCTGAATTTCCAAGTCTAAAACTACCTAGCGTTTCCTTGCTAAGGCATTCATCTCCATCCCAAGTCCCTCATACAATATTGTCTTAATTTTATTCATGCACTCAGACAAAACCCTTAGTCACTGAGCACTTTGACAGTGAAAGATAGGCTAAAACTCCAGCAGCAGCAAAGTGCACATCCATTGGGTAACATTCTGATCCCAGACACTGTAACATTCTGATCCTAGCCACACCATTTCCCAAAATCCCCATCTGCTCCATCTCTTTCTTTGCTGAGTTTAGAAGCTTTCCACAGCTCATCTCTGTTCTGTAAAACCATGGAGAAAGAAGGACACAAAACGAAACAGAGGAGATTAAAACAATCCCAAATGTGTTCTTGGTCAAATTGAAATCTAATACAGGGACGACATCTTCACTGAAGTCAGTCACGTGTTCACTTCCTGCCCTTCCAGGTGAGTTTGGCCCATTATATGGCCTGACATAATTTATTGCCTGAAGCTTAGAGTACTTAACTCAGCCTTTGAGTGATGAGGAAACTGAAAAAACCATTGAGCTACTTTTCATCTGCTTTGATTATAAGAACGACGCAAGTAGTCAGTGTGTCATGAACAGCAGTGTATGAAGCCTTGCACATCTTTAGTCTAGGAGACTGAAAATATTGGACAGAAACTGTGTCCAGTGGCACAGGGTTGCTCTGAGAAGTGAACTCCAGTTATTCATTCAGATGACAGCTCACCTCAGTCTAAGGGTAATTATAAAACAGCAGGCAGCTACCAATGCACTAAGGTCTGGGGGACTTGGTAGAGTACCTGGCTCTAACAAGGACTTTGTGTGCATTTTACACTCATGAGAGTTACTAACAGCTGAGTTAGGAGCTGAGGATCTACACATATTCAACAAAGACAGATAAAACTCCTTAGTCTGACCTGAGGTGGTCAGACTTTAGGAAAAAGCTACTTCTCTACCTCAATTGCAGAGCAATTTTATTCATTCTAGTACTGGGAGATAAAAATGCCCACACTTTTGCACAGCTCTTGCTCTTGCCCTCCTCTTGCTCCTTGGAGTGTGGGGAAATGCCAGCCACGCTTATTGCATCATCTGACACGTGGGGGATTTGCATGTTAGTGGAGTGATATTTGTGTCTTTACAAAAAGCTTCACTGGGGATGGATTAAATATATAAATGTGGCATGGGTTGTACAATCACCAAGACTAGTCTACATTATCAGTGACTTCAAAGAGATGCTAACTGGTGCTTGCTAGGGTAATCTTGAGTAGCTCCTTCTGAGCAGGTAAATATAACAGCAGATAATACCAGCTGAAATCCCTTCACTTCTTATTTCACATGATGTTGTCTGTGCAAAGAGAGCAAATGTGTAGACATCCTTGAGACTTTTCATTCTTGGGAAGCTATTCCTGCTGCAATAAATGGACAGACAGCAGATGCTGAGGAGCTGATGGAGTCGATTCACTGTCTTTCACCAACTCTAAACCCTTATGCTGAAAAACTAAAATAATAAAATAATAACAATAATTTTTTTGGAAGTACCATTTAACACTTTCACATGGGACTCCTCACACAAGTGTCCACTGCACTACCCAAATTTGCCCTGGAACAGCACACTTCTAGGCATTCAAACACAGAGTTAGTATGCAGAGTGTTAGAGGGAACAAAGTCAGATTAAAATATCACTTCATCCCTTGGGTCTGCAAGCTCTTGGCTGTGAATATAAAGGAATTATCACACACAGCTTACTTCTAGAGGCCGCCTGGCAGGAATGCATTCCCCTTCAGTTAAAGACCTTTCACAGGGAGCAATAGAAATGTTCTGTTCCCTCAATTTTATTTTTTTTTTTCATTTCTTTTCAAGCATTTATACAAGCATTCAGGGGCTTAACCAGAAATGAAAGTAATTCATTTTAGGTTATGTGTATTAAGAGGCTTTGGGACTCTTCTACCTGTCTGACTGTGTTAAAGATTTTGTTAGCTGACTCTTTTTTTTTTACCTCTAACCAGTAAATCCCAGAACTGGATTATTCTGTCTACCTGAAACAAATTCTCTTTTTACACTGAGAAGCATTTAAAGCAATTGAAAATGTATGTGATTCATTCAGCATATTTACCAAAGAATTTAGTCGTAACCACTTATAAACATCTGTTGCATTTTAGCTCAATAATAGTAAATAAATGCAATATAATGTCACACACATATCAGATGCCATCTCTTGGAAAAAGAAAAGTTACATTTCTCTTACCAAGTGCCTGATTGCTTAAAAAAAAATAAAAAGGGGGGGAAAAAAAGTACAGCATAGTGCTTGGGGAAGCAAGGTTGATTAATGGACTAGCCTGTTAAACCATCTGCTCTTGAGGACCCAGCTCTGAATCCCAGTGCCCCCAGCTGGGTCAGCACTTTTTTCTGGTGCACAGAAGAGACATTAACTCAGACGGCCTTTGCTTTATGAAGGAAGAAACAGTCCATGGAATTTCATTTGCCTCAGGAAAACATAAATATCTTCCCAGATTTTGAGCATCAATGTTAGCAAAGTTTGGTTAAAAGGAAGCATTTGATCAGCATTGCCTACAAAAAAAAAAAGAAATCAGGTAATGCCACAATGCAAGAGGACTGAGTTCAAAATGTGCTTTTGAGAACAGAGAATATTCTGATCATCTTTGGAGTGGAATGTCATAAAATTAATAAGAGGGGAAAAAAAGGAACCTGGGGCTTCTCTGTGGCACACTGAATAAACGTGTTTCCTGACGCTGTCTTTGATAGAGTCCCTATCAGCTTGTCACTTGGGCAAGAGGTAATGATGTCCCAGCAATAAATGCTGTGATAATGTTCTGAACCCTTTGAACTAGAGATCACAAAAGCTGGGGGCAGTCAAAATGCCATATAAAGTTAACTAAGCACCAGAGTGGAGGCCAGAGACAGATGCTGCGAGCTGAATGTCAGATCAAGGGATGAGATCAGCAAGGTGCTTTAAGAGGTATTTCCTGGTTAACTTAGCAATCTCCAGAAACCTTTGTAGTCTTTCTTCCAAGCCTTATGAAAGAACAGAGCATGGGTTTTATAATTGACATGGAGATACAAAAACACACTCGTTTGAACTCATCAGATCTCACTAGAACTGTTTTGGGTAGCTTCCCTACCCAGTGCAATGTTTCAAGTAGAATTATCATAAATTATAATGAATAAATGACACCATAAAATAAGAGCTTTCAGCTCTGAAAAAGTGGCACAACATTTGGTTTCTCATCTCCTGTGCCAAGTCTCTTAGGATACAGACATTCCTAATAACTTCTCTTTTTTCACCCTTATAAAACTTGTTAGCAATCATTTTCATCAATAGTAACAGTTAAGTAGTAGTTCACTTGTTTTTCACATGAGAAGTATATGGAAAATGAATGTTAGTTGTACAAAGCACGGTTCACTCAGATACATTAGGTTCAGCTAAATGCAGCCTATACAGAAGTGTGATAATTCAAAGCTAGGAGCAAAAAAAACAAAGCAACTATAAGCAGTGGTGGAAAAGCAGGTGTCCAGGATATTGAACCTGAGGCGTTGCCAGAAAATAAGAAATACTTGAGAAACTGTTCCAGTGGGATTGCTAGCCCCAAAATCCTCAACTAAGCAAGACATCTCCCTTTGGCTTCGAGTGCCAGTGCATTACTACAGCATTTCCTCCAGCAGCTACCTAGGAACAGGATTCCCAAGGTAGCAGTGACATTCTAGCAATTTTAAACACACTTCTTTTTCAACTTGGTGACTCTGGGCCCTGTTTAGCCTCTTACTGTAGATACCTCCCTTACATCATTGTGATTACTTCAATTCCCAGGCTGCAGAGGGAGCCAGGAATGCAGAAGATCAGGAAAACTGAATTACTTTTTCCTTTCATGGACATAATACACATGCATTTGTGTATAAACAGATGATGATTTTTTCAGAGTTGCTACTGACCTGATGCCATCCTGTACTGCAAGGAGGGTGGAATGTAGATATGTATATTTGCAGATACACGTAAATGTTTGTGCTAACATGGTACATATGCCAGACAGATATTATGATTACTTGGTGGCAAATAAGACAATATTGTCCCAGATGGGAAACACCAAAAGTGGCAATTTTTTCAACCTGAATGCAGTCTTCAAGTAACTCTCACTGTGCCTTTCACAACACAGACAGAATCGTGATCCAGTGTTTTCAGACTCCAATGATTAGCCATATGTGTTTCACTGAATGTGCTGAGCCAGATACCGCTGCCAGCGCCCACTGAAGTCCGTACTTGCATGAGAAAATCAGGAAAGTCTGCCTCTGATTACTAAAAAAGATGCTGTATTTTTCTCACCACTGATAGTTTATGCTGCTGGTAGTATAACATTTAACACTAGCTTATGGTACATCTCTCCTCTAGTTCCTTTATTCTTGAAGACATTACAGGAGAGAAATATCAAATCCATGCTGTTCTCACCTCCCATCTTCCATGTGCCTGTGTGTGTGTGCTGAGCCTTCTAACACAGGTTTCTCACTGTTCCACAGCAGCCCATATATTAGCAGTTGGGTGAGCTGTAAGTGAAATCTGAGCCCTGATGTGCTGTGCTCTGTAGAAATACTCTTCAAGACACGATCCCAACTACCTATTGGTTCTGACAGATGAGATTAAAAAGGCTTGGAAGGAGAAATAAAGCACAGAAGACACAAAATGACACCTACAAGTGTTAGAGGAATGGAGTCTGAGTCATCCTGACGAGCGCATCAATCCGAGGGCACTGCACTTACCTCCATTTATCTTCTGAAACCGGGGCAGAAGAGAAGCTTGAACAGCAAATTTTTTCACATTGAGTGGACAGGAAATGTTAGAAACAAGCAAAAATGGGTGGCTTCTGACTGAAATAATCTTGACATAGTGAACACTGTAGAACATTAAAGCAATGTCAATATTTATTGTACAGATATGTGTATTGATCGAGCAGTAAAATGATCCAAAGCAATATATGCTATAATAAAAATGGAACTCCATTCAGAAAAAGAGAACTGACCTGAAAAGAAAAAATCACAAAAGACAATATCCATTCATTAAAGTAGTTCACATGGGCATCCAATTACTGAGCAAATAGGACTAGCTACTACAAAACATGAGACACTTTGCATGAGCAAAACATAAAGAAACAAAGGCCATATTTCTAAAATCCACAACTTACAGCTCATTGGGGTTTGGCAGTTTAGAACAGCTGAGAAATTGTCTGTAGCACTTTGCAGTTCAAATGCTGTAAGATGCCCTGTATTCTCTCTTGCTCTTTTGGCTTTTATTATGAATATCTAACGATTTTCTGCATTCAGCATTACCACACAACACATCAATGCAAACACTGTCCTGTGCTTTGACTATGAAGGCCATTTACAGAACAGGAACTGCTAATTCAGAAAAGATTTGAATAAAATAAGAAAGATTGCACTTACTTCCAAATTCAAACAAAGGTGGCGCTTCTGTATTCCCTGCTCCATCCCCTTCCTCTTCAAGTGTGGGTTAAGGAAAAAAGTAGCCTGCTTTAGGAATTTTTTTTGTTATTATCTCTGGAGCAATTGGATTTATTTTACTAAACTGGCTGTATATTTAAGTATCCGAGTTCACTAATTATCTATGTAGTCTTCCCAGGTTCCCTTTCACATAATAGCTGGAAACAGCCACAATTCCAGCCACACGACTGCTTATACAGCAGATTTCCCACTCCTTTCATCAGATGACTGATTTTTTTTCACTTTTTTCTTTTTTTTAATTTTTTTTTAACGGGGGACTGATAATATTAAGTGTTGAATTAGTAAAGATGTTCCAATCGAAGACTGAAACTATTTGGACTTGCAAGTATTTTTAGGAAAATCCAGCTACATGGTGCTGGTGTTGGACTGACTTGATGAGATAAACTTGCCTCAGAAGCCTGAAAGCATTCAAATGGATTCAACCAAGATTTAACATTGTCCATACACCTGAATCCAAAGACTGTATCTCCTTGCAGCAATTTCATGGCAGGTTCCAATTTACTCTGTGTTCAGTGCTGGCTGAGACACATTTAAAGCAATGCTGACCTTAAATACCTTGCTTCTCTGACCTCTCTACATCTCATTTCTTGCCTGAACAGCACCATCACAAACCAAGTCTGGCCTGGGCCAGACAGATGCAAGCTCCTTTACTGGAATTTACAAGGCCCATTTCAATCTGTCAAGTTGCTTCAATCAGTGAATATGAACCACAAGCAAAACAAATATTAATACTTTTACAATTTCTTCAAATAGCTACAGTGAGAACTGGGGAGGTTTCCCTGTGACCCTTCTGGGCTTTGTGTCTCAGAGAGATGATTTCAGCACTTTCCCCAACACTGGCTATACCCTGGATATCTGTAATGGCACATAAAAAGCCTTCTGCAATGACCTTCCTTATGGTTCTGTCTTCCTTCCTGTCTTTTGTGGTATGGGGTTTTTTGTGGGTTTTGTTTTTTCATTTATTTGTTTTTTAAATTTTAATTTCTATTGCTTTTCTCTTTTGTTTATGTACAGCTTTACTGGGCTTGCTAAAAGCTGCTGTAAATCACATTTTAGAAAAGGCAATGTTAAATGGCCCAAAGATCAAAACTGGCCTGGAATAAGACCACAGTCTGTTTGTGTCTCCATGTAGCATGAAGCTGCAGGTAAAAGTCAGCGCCAAATAGAGAAATAGCTCCCCTGACTTCCTTGTCTTTCTTTGTGCATTTTTCTTGTCCTGTCCTCAAGGCAGAGGGGAATAAGGTTCAGACAGCAGCAAAAGTATCTCCAATACAACCTTTCTGTCTCTGGAAAGAACAAATTATCAATATTATCTCCTCATCATTGAAAAACCTTCAAACTCCACCACAAGTAGGAATGGGATGAGAGGCTGTTAAAACAAAATAGTCACTGAAAAACTGACTCTTTTTATACCCTTTTCTAATACATTTTATACCCTTTTCTAATATGATAAAAAGATATGCAGCAAATTATTGGGTTTTCTTCATGTTCAAAATATTCAGCTTTATTCTACACTTTATTATCTGCTAGCAGCACCAAATTAGGTTTAAATTTTTGTGCCTGGCCCATTTTTCCTAGCAAGCATATAAAAGCAACCTGTAAATCCCATTAAGCAAGTATCTACTGAAGCAAACCTAATTCAAGAGTTCCTATTCGCTTTAAAGGTCTCACTTCAGAGAAATTCTCATTTCCAGGAAATTTTTACTTGCTCCAGCAGTCAGTATAACACAGTACTTACCAACACACTACCAAACTTAGTGTGCTTTGGTGCCTACAGGGGACACGAGCAAGAGACCGTGACATGCAGCTTCGGGGTAGGATGCTCCCAAAATAAAGCCACCCGCAGCTTCCTGCCAATTCCAAATATTAGGAATCCCTGTGCCATTGCTGCCAAGGAAAAGCTGCTGCCCAGCACTTCCTGGTGAGGCCACTGAGACCACTAAACTGGGGAGATGCTACAATAGGACACTCCAGACCCCAGATTATTTCGTGATGGGGTTCTAGAGACACCTCCATATTTGAGATTGCAGTCACTATATAGATAAAACAGAAAAAGAAAAAAGAGAAGGCGTAGAAGGAAAGCACAATCCAGATGGAGAAAGAAAGAACAGTCTGGTTTGGTTTTGTTTTGAATGAGCTTTTATTTTTTTTCCACGGAACTGAAATTGGTTGCATTTAGCTTGCAGCCCTGTTTGTATGGTGCAGATACACTAATGATTAATGATGTGCCAAGTGGTTCAGAGAAATTCAGTTCAGACCCACAGATATGTGTCAGTCCCCAAGAAACAAGAGCATTTTCTAAAACTGACCCACTAATTACCCATGAAAAGGTTCAGGTAGTAGAGCAACTTGACCTTATTCTCAGCGGCAGCAGCAGATCTGAATCCAAGGAGCTCCTTTTCCTCCTTTAGTTTTCCTGCCTCAAAACCTGAAAGGCCACAGTCAGTTTCTGCTCCTCGGTAGTTTCCTAAATTTTCCAGATGATATTTTGTACAATGAAGTGTCATTTCATGTTGTATCAATCACATTATAGTATGTCACTTAATATAGCATGAGGCAATATGATTGACACAATCTGAGATGACTTGTCACAACACAGCATGTCACTGGGACTTTTATATGTTTTGGATTTATGTACACACACATCGAGCCTTCAAAGGAGGGGCACGGACAGAGAGGACACCCTCCCTTCATTAAAAGTTTTCATACCATTCTCCCTGGTGCTGATTGATAAGCATCTGTTAAATACACTGAAATTTCTCCTCTTATCTCTCTAGGCTACCTCTAATAATAAACTAACAGAGCCTGAGTTTATTCCAACCTCTATTTATAGTGGACACCTTCTCCTGACATGTATAGTGCCCTAAGAACAACCTTATAGTTAGGGAGTGGCATAACACAAAAACTCATCACAATTAACCACTTGTCCCTTGCTGGCACCTGAAGCTAATCCAGCTCCCAGACAATTCATTTGGAATAACCTCACAAAGCCATCCCTAAGCAGCAGTAATTGGCTAATTCTCCTCTACTTATGGTTACGCTCATTATAGTACAGACAACTTCAAATCAGGCTGTCATCAGTGATTCTTGCTGCCACCGAGGCAATACAGAAGCATGAGTTACCACACCCATGACCACTTGTAGCCCATTCTGCAGATGAAAACTCCATCCAGGAGCACTGGGAAGGTGGGAAATTCTGAGCCATGTTCCACAGTGGTTTGAGAAAAAAAAACACAACTGAAATGGAAGCTGTAGAAATTACAGGACTGTAAGTCCTGGTGAAGGAGAACAGCTTCTTAATGAAATTTTAAGGAAAGTAGATTTGCCAGAAGATCTTCAAGCAGGTCTGGCACAGGTGCTCTGGCTGGGCAGTGGGACTTGAGTCATGATATTATATTTTCTGTGTTCTTAGAGCTTGGCTGTACAGCAAGGCATGGACACCCATCAGCTAACCAGCACCACAAACAGAGTTCTGACATGTTTGTCTACCAGCAGGTTTCATATTGTTCTGGCCCATGCCTTGACTCTCCATTTAGCAAACAGAGCTTGTACTTCACCAGAGTGTTTTGAAGCTAGGACTCACAAACAGCTGAAAGATGCCCTGTGATTATTGAAGATTATTCTTATGCAGAAGAATTTCATGAGCATGTTAAAGTGAACTGGCTCTTTCTTGGACTGCTGCCACTTTTTGCATCTGGGGAAACAACTTAAAGTGGCAACTGCACAGCCAGATGTTGCAAATCTATCATTTTAAGGGGGGGGGGGGGGGGGAAGGGGGAAAAA
>VWYI01034363.1:20376-56229 GCA_013399455.1 Anthoscopus minutus
AAGGGGGAAAATCTGGGTTGGAGGAATTATGGCACAGTGTGGTGAGACACAGAGATATTGGAACATATTCTAAATATGTCAACTCAGGTACCAGGAGTGGTACATTCTCTCCAAGATAGCTCTGTCATCAGTCAAAAGTCACAGCAAAAACTATATGATTGACTTAGTACCACCAGCACAGAGATGAGACAATTCTGCCGTGGCATATGGTATATCCTGACCTGACGAGCAGCTGTAGGGAAGTCAGAAGTGCAGGTATCTGCAGATATGCCATCTCAGATTACATCTGAGCAGTGGTGCCTGGCCAGAAAATCAAAATCACATATTTGTTCTAAAGCTGCAGAACTACAGAAGGTGAACAAAGAAAATATTAATTACAATAGATTCAGATTAAATTTTTCCATTTCTCCCCCACCCAAAAAAAAAAAAGAATCTTCAAAGACCAAATGCTTCTATTTTCCCCAATATGTTCACCAGAGTTTTCTGCAACATGGCAGTTCAACTCATATCGCCCATATGGTGAGACATTTTTTTAAAATTCAACATGCAAAGCTATTCAAAATCAGTCAGTAATTGTGAATAAAGAAATGTGCTGTTCTCTCATCAGTATTTCTGCCAAGTACCACAGTTCTTTCTGCTTCTTAACCTGCACTTATAAATGGGGTAGAAGCTCAGTGACACAGAAAGAGCAAGACTGTACAGATGACACCAAATAGGCATCATGTTTAATTTGCAGTATTCCTAACCTGGGAAATCAGAGTATGTCAGTTTAACATAGCCTGATTTTTTTAGTGGGGGTGGGAGAAGCCACAGAGGTGGTTTCTGAGGAAAAAAACAAAAACTTCTCAGAGCTTCTACTATGTCTAGCAGAGCCAGTCCCTGAAGGCTCTGAAGATGGACATATTGTTGGCCCAATTAGAGAAGCTGGTAATGCCTCTGTGATGACATATTTAAGAAGGAAAAAACCCACATTTCAGACTGTCTTTTGTTAAGGGATAGGGAGGTGCCATGGCCAGGGCCATCCCAGTGTCACAAGCGGCCACAAGGGCCACCGAGTCAGGGCCATGTCAGCACAGCTTGCAGTGAACTTTGCCTGCTTAGCCTCTTTTAGCCAGCCATGCTGTGAGCAGAAGGACAGGAGTGGTGGCAGCAGCTTCTCCTTTTCATTGCCCTGCAAGAAGAGAGGCACTCAATGAAGCCAGCACGGCAGCGGCAGGGAACACATAGCCAACACCAAGAGATGTGGTGAGCATTTCCAGTATGAAGCCCAGAAGAAAGCAAACTCTCAGTGCTGAAAAACCCTGTAAGAACTTTTCAGCTCTTGAAAACAACTTGAAAACAAATGAGCCCACGAGCAGAAATTTTTCTCCCCAGCCAGAGGAAAGGAAAAGGTGCACACATGTGAGGAGAACAATGCGATGACACTAAGGTCATTGAAAGGAAGAGGTGGGAGGAGGAGGTGCTTCAAATGTTGGAGCTGAGATTCTTCTACAAGTCGTGGTGAGAACTCAGCTGTTTCCCTGTAATTCATGAAGTGCATGGGAGGATGCAGTGATCCACTCACAGCCCATGAGAAAAGGTGCTTATGCTGGAATGAGTGGAGATAAAAAGCTGTAATCTAGTGCAAGGCCCAAACAGAGGAAGAAGACCCTTGCTCCCAGAAAGAGAAACAGAGGACCCTTCTTCCAACCTAGAACAGCTCATCTTTATAAGACTACATCCCATGAGCTAATAACCCCTACAAAACAGTTGTGGGAAGACTGCTGTCCCATGGGAGGGACTCACATTGCAGCAGGTTGGGCAGTACTGATACTCGTGAAAATTAAAACAACAACAGAAAAGTTCACACAGAGCTGTCTCCCATGGGAAGGATCCCATGGCACAGCAGAAAAAAGAAACTCCTTTCATTAAGCTAATTGAGTAACAGACTAAAGACCCCACGTTTTGTCTTTCTGAGCTGTCAGTGGGAAAGAGGGGGGAAAATTGTATTCTAGAGGTTTATTTTAGTTCTCATTACCCACTTTTAATTCTGTTAATAATAAATTTTCCATATACTGTTTCTATTTGAGCCTGTTTTGCCTTTAGTGTGTTTCTTTCCATTCCTTATCTCGACTCATAAGAGCTTTAGTTTTATTTTATCCCTCCTCTGCTCACCTTTAGCAGAGGAGAATGAATGAATGGTTTTTCATGGGTGCCAATATCAAACCATGACAAAGAGACCTCAAAAGTACAGACTGTAAAACAGAAGAGCCTCCATCCTTGGTCAGTTATTGCCACAACTCAGAATGACCAGCCTAGCATATTTGGCATATCGTAAATGACTACAAAAAAACCCCAAATATCAAATTAAACATGGAGACCAGTAGGACTTTTTTTTTCCTTGCTGAAGAATAATCACAAGTTCAAAGACAGAGAGATCAGGTCTGAGAATTTCCCAAAATTTTCCCATAAATACAACCCTAATCATCATCCTTCCAGTGAGGCAGCACTCATTGCTGCTGCGCTTGCCTCATCCCACACTGCCTGGTCCTTGGCTCAGAGAGGCACTTTTTTCCCTAAGAGTAAAACCATCTGAGCTAGGAAAAGATTTAGCACACAAGTCAGTTGCAGCACAGACACTCGACTATGAGATGGACATTGCATCTGCAAAGAAATGGTTTTCTTCTTTTGCAGAGCTGAAGCTCTCAGTTTTACACAATCCTTGGGTGTTGCCTATTGGTGGGGACTACTTTGTGTTTTAGGGAGAGAAGACTCATTTTCAATAGTTTGTCTGGATTGCAAAAACACAAGATGGAAGGAAATAAAAGAAAAAGCAGCTATGGGTTAAGAATTGTACTCCAAGGGCACATGTAGAGCTGTACACAGGACACAGCTCAACAACCACAGCCTCCTCACCTCCAAGCTGTGGCAGGTATAAACCTATTCCTCATGCTGTAGACTCATGAGAGATTCTCCAGTTTACAAAATCATATTTTTAAAGGCTGTATCAGTTTCCTGAGACAATGCAGCACAAGTGGAGAGGGACAGCAGAGAGCAGGGACAAGCCAGCAGGCTTGGGAATGTGAAAGAGCTGTACCTCTAAAGAAACAACCCTTCAGTGTGCTTAGGTGCACATTGCACATTGCATTTCTTTTGGTGGTTGAAGCAGTGCCCTGATATTCAGTGATTTTTTTGCAGCAGCACTTGTGGGAGATAACTTGTTTCCACATGGTTGTTACAGAGCTGGCCAGAGAATTCAGCAGGTTAAAAATAACCATGCAAATAAAACCAACAGTATTTGCGTTAAATATAATCCAAACTGCTATCGCTGCCAGGAAAATACTGCGTGGAGCTACTCACAGGGACAGCACCTGAGCCAAATTTCCTCTGGAGCTCCTAGTCAGTATGATCTGAAGGTCTCATCATGAGAGGCACTTAACACTACCTTCCCCTCATATCATGTAAATTGAGAAGGCTTAATCCCCACAGAGTACATCTACAGTATAAAAAGATCCTTACTGGTGCACATAACCTGCACATAAATTTAGGCAAATAAATGGCATGTATCACCCAATCTCAATGTTTTTTCTGGGCTTGGTTTCCTTTTTATTTTTTCATTTTCATCAGTGCCATTATTTTCAGTTATTTCAATAGGGAGCACAGCTGGAGCTGGCGTTTTCAAATGCATTTCCTAGCTGATGCACAGCTAGTGTGGAGCACGGAGCCCAATGGTTTCCAAGTTTCTGCATAAGCCCCCAAGATCACCTAATGAAGTGCTTTAACCTAGTGTGGGAACAATTTGACTCGGTAGGTTTATCCAAGTCTCCTCCTGGACAGTTTCAGATCACTGTTCAGCTTTACTGTTAGATATTTGTTGTTATTAGATATTTATCTATTGTTAGGTATTCATTTACTATGAGATATCTATATGTTGTCAGGTATTTATTATTGTTAGATGTTTACTATTGTTATTTACTATTGTTAGATGCTTATCTGTTATTAAATACTTATTATTAGATATTCAGGATAGAGACTTGATAAGGTCTTGTCGAGCCTCTAAAGGGGGGAAATAATGCCTTGAGTTTTAGCTTTGATATTTTTCAGATTCTGTGCTGACTAGGTGTGATTCTGAGCTTCATATTAATTGTTAGTGAGCTCTCTTCACAGGGCAGATAGACAAAACAATTCCCTTTCCAGCTTGAGACCAAGGACAATTGTTACAAGCTGTAGGCCCAAAAAGCATAAACAATGGGGAATTGAGGAGAGAAAACTGGGAGGATGGAACATCATAACATGAAGCTGTGGTTGGGCAATTAACCCCAAATATGCAGATGGACCAAAACTTATAAAAGTGTGAAATCTTGTGACCAGGTGTCCGTTTTGCGACCAGTTTGGGTCTATCTTGGGCATAGCCCTGGCTGGGCTCTCGTGCCCAAGGTGTATCCTTTTAAGACCTTTAATAAATACCTATTTTGCTCTTTAACTCTGTTCTAGGTCAGCCTCTCTAGGCATCAGGCTGAACATCCAGTTACTTATTAAGGGACATTGACATTCCAGATTTGAAAAACCATGGAGCCAAAAATCCTATGGCAGAGCCAAGTCCAAATTCCATACAACGGTCATGAGAAACTTGATTTGAACTCAGAGGGAGAACCTGCCCTCATCCACAAGGATTTTGCTGTCTTTGAGTTTCTACTTTGCATTTCTCAACTGAACAAATCCCAGTTCTCCAAGCAAATCTTTTGTCAACACAGTAAAGTTTTGCACCAGTTTCTCATTAAAATATCTCACAGAACTTCTAATTTGATGCTCATGCTCAATGCTCATGGTTATCTGAAACTGACATCAAAAGTGGATCAAAGCTCCATCAGCAGAGAATTTAGAAAAGCAAGAGTAACTCCGCAGTTTTTCTTAGGCACTGATTCAATTTTAGTTGTTAATAGCCTCTTTGCAAGGGCTCGTGGGTTTGATTGCCAGCATTCCACTAGGTTTTAGCTGAACTTAAGCGTGGCTCATTACTATACCCTTAAGTGAAGGTAGCATCATCACAAGCTCTGCAATGACCTCAGTAAAATTACAAATCATGATTTGACCTTCCATGAACACTTCTACCTCTCTGTACTAAAATGCTAACGTCATTTCAAGGTCCTCTGTACAGCTTAATTACGTCTTCAGTCTGGCAGAGATAATGAGTAAGCATATTTTTATTGATGAGCTAGAATTATCACCACTATTTCATTTATATAATTTGATGGAGTGAGGCAACATTAAATTCTACCCCTGTAAGTACAAGAAGAGATTGCTCTTGATGTTGCTCTGGAGGAAGAAGAAGGCTGCAGGAGCAGAGCCTGCATCATGGACAGCTTGCTGCTGCGGAAAACTGACTTGAATTAAAACAGGTAAGACATTCAAGAAGGGAACTACCTGGAAAAATCCTTAGCAAAATAATTCTTTTGATCAAAATATGTTGATTTTGTGGGAACATTTCACAGTGATATCTGTTTCTGCAAAGTTTTCAAAACAAAGATCTCTGAGGTCTGGGTTGGACTGCTCTGTCACTGGGAAGGAAAAAAATCATAAACCTGACTTCTTCCACAAAATTTCCTGTGAAATTCTCAAGAGCCATTTCCTCTGTCATAATGAAGAAGAAAAACAAATACTTTAAAACACTAACATTTTCTGCAAACACTGCCATTCTCTGCCTGGCCACATGCTCAAAGGCTATTGCTGTCTCTGCCTTGCCAGCTCCAGGTATTACAAAAGTTCTGGGGTGCAAGTCAAGACCACACAATGATGTGAAGCCTGTATCTATAATATGGATTTCTGCAAGACCTTTAAGATCAGATTGCACAGAAGGGCAGTGGGATGGATATAACATTTTCTTTTATAAAATTTAAAATGCTGTTATTCGTTTCCTTTCCAATAGCAGCCCAACACAAGCCAATCAAACAGGTGTGGTCCAAAGAGCTTAACAGTGAAACAGCCACAAAGGTGTCTACTGATGCAGGAAGATCAGCTGTGAGGAGGTAAAGATGTGTAAAAACCCCCAAAATGAGAAATCTAGCAAGAATTACATCTTTTAGTTCTCTTTGTACCAGTACTTTATGCACTTTTTTTTTGAAGTGTACAAGAGCTGACATAAAGGACCTTGAAAGTTTTACACTGAGGAAATGCTTGCACTATTAAAAAAAAAAATCTATTTCCCCCCCTTTAAGACTTGCAGTGAAATTTCTCTTAACAAAGTCCTCAAGAGAATTACTGAGGGAGGCTCTGCACCCACTTCTTGCCTCCTCTCACTGTCTCACTGCTTTAATTTCTTATCATGCCCTCCTTGGCCTCTAGCACCTCACCAAGGAGCTCATCAATCCCCCGGCACTTTCCACTGACCTTTCCCATATCACTCCAGCTGTCTCTGGAGCTCAGTTCTCAGGCTTCACTGCTCCAGGTTTCCCTAGCTGCAACGTGAGCAGTCATAGAGCATGATCTCATCTGTTTCATTGCAAAACAACAACTATTAACACTGGAGCTTTTATCCATTATGTTTTTGAAAAGCCATCCACCACAACTGAGGGGCACCCAGCTGCAATGCAGCAGAACCAGCAGATACCAGAGATGATGATGTACATCACCAGAGAACACAGTCCCCAGGTCCTTCCACAGAAAAATATCCAAGGAAATTTCGAAATGTTAATGGAAGTTGTTTGCCTCACGCTGCATTCAGCAAAACTGGATTTTTTTCAGGCTGCTGGAGGCATGTTTCAGAGGCACACACTCTGCTCCCCACCAAAGCCATGTTGTGGTCTGCAGGGAGAATAATCACCCAACAGATCATAACTCCCATGATAAGACATGGGAGTGGGGGTGGGAGGGAGAAGCAATTTTCTTAGCTAACCTTGTCCCAAACCTTTAAGGGCTTAATAAGATTATAACAAACACCTTGAGTTATATTCTGAAATAAACAGGTAACCAGAACAGAGCACAAAGCTCAAGATTTATGGGCTAATAGTAAGTGACCTTCAAGAGAAAGGTTGCTGCAGGCTGCACTCACTGAAGTCCTTTGTAGGAGCAGCCCCAAGCAATCAGTGCTAACCCTGAGGTGGCGAAGGCGTGGAGCCCATGCATCACTGGAAAGTCATCTCCGCTTCCAGAACCATAAATGAAAGAAATAGTGCCGTGAGGATTGAAACTAATGAAGTCTGGTTCCTTTATTATTTGGTTCTTGTGGTTGATTGACTTCTGTGTCTAAGACAGCGCAAGAGTCTGAAGGTTTTCTGGCAGCAGAGTATTATGAGATTCCTTCCTGTGTGGATTCTCTGGTGTTAAATAACTTGTGAATGCACACTGAAGCCATGCCACTGAAACCATGCATCCAATAAATGCTCTATCAGTGTGACTCTTCCCTATCCAATTTCTTATTTTCCTCAACACTGGGGGAAAATTAGTTATCTTTGAATTTAAAACTCTTATGTCACATAGGATTAAGAATGAACAACACTAAACTGTTATATGAAATAAGGGGGAGGCCCATGCACAGACATACACAGAATGCAGGTAACATTGATTTTTCCTTCAAAACTAAAATGACAGCTGGCTATATGGAGCAGTTTTATTCTCAGTGGCAGTGGGGGAATTCAGTGATGATGTTTCCTGAAGAAAGCAACAAGTTCGTCTTATGGCCTCTAGTAAGTGATCAAGGCACATCATAGTCCCCCATGACAGTTTGTGGAAATATCATGAGTCAAAGGCAATGCATAAAGGTTTGTTTTGCTAATAAAGCCAGGGGCTTGGTTGCCCATACAGAACTGAAGGACCTGTCTCAGGCCAGTCCCTACAGACCCAGTAAGCAGAGGGTGAAATTTCATTACTTCACATGCAGCAAGGACCCATCTCAGCAAATAGGTTCAGACAAGGGCCATAAAGCAACTTCCCAACACCTTTAAAATCACTAGTTCCTCCACAATGGTGCAAGCAGGGTGGGCACAAAAGAAATGGCAGGTCAGAGTAAAGAACTTGTGATTTTCAATTCTGTGACAGAATATGCTGCTAATTTCCAGTCCTACCAATATGACAGATTTAACAAATACTTTTTACAAGAAGGAAAAAAAAAAAGAAAAAAAAAAAGTTGTGATACAGAGTAGAGAACCCTTTGCCAGACCAGTTCTCTTGATACAATTGAGTAGTGTAAATCAGAGGTAGCACCTAGTCCAGCAGTGCTGGTTTTCTGTGCTGAACCACCAACCAGTTACTAACAGATTTTATGCAGAGCTGGAACTTATTGCTTAGTCCCACTCTCCCTCCTCACCCAGTCAGCTGGAGATATATTGGTTCCAAAGGCCACTACTTGAAATTTCCATCAACTTTTCTGAAAATATATAAAGCTCAGTAACCAGCACCATCTTCTAAGAAGCTATGAGTAAAACCAGGGATTCAGCAACAGAAGTAACAGACATTGGTTAGGCAGGTGGCTGAGATTTAGCTGAGTTTTACTTAATCCCAAACCTGCACTGTGAGGAGAGCTGAAACACAGACCACTCTCTGTTGCAATTAATCCCAGAGGTTAATTTTGTTGCAGGCATACTGTAAACAAAGGGGATATTTATTTCAGAGTCCAAGTCACAACAGAGGGAAGGCAAAGGGAAGGCACTTTGCACTGTGGATTAAGAGAAGGTTGCAAGACTGGTGAAGCCAGTGCTGACAGATTCCCTTATTAAAAAGTGTAGCTTTGTGGAAGGGTGGCCATTGACGACTCTGATGCAGCCCAGCTTCAGAAAACCAGGCACAATTGGCAGACTGTGCTGAGGCAGGGACAGTGGGGCTAAGGGGCACCTCTAATTTGTCAAAGTTGTATCTAATTCCACTGAACAAAGTTCGCAAAGAGAGATGAGCAGAATCCACAAATGATTGTTCATTCACCAAGCCCTGATGGAAAGATAGGCCAGCACACAGCTTGGGCTTTGTAGAGTAACCTGAGCTTCTCCAATCAACTTTGGATAATTCTGCCTTGTGGGCATAACAGTTTTCCTTGTTTCTTCTTTAATAGGATTATTCCTTACAATATTAAAAAGATAACATCAATGTCTTTCAGTGTCCCTATAAACTGTTTCTAGGTATATGAATGGATGCTTCAGGTGGTTTTGTTGCTATTTCTGTTATAGATTTATGAAAAGTGAAGATCTAAGGGAAGAACATTTGTTCCGTGAATAAATTAAAACCTCTAACTTCCCTTTTAAAGAGAGAAACTCAAAACTGACACATTTAGAGCAGAAAAAGAAGAAACTTATTATGCTGACTATGACTGTGTACCCTCTGAATTCACTCTGTTGATGGGAAAATCTTGTCAAAACCAGGCAAGCAGCAATCCAAGTATTTACATTTGGAGAAAGCTTTGCATTTACAGCAATGGATGTTGGATCAGGCCCTCAAGTATCCAGCTCTTAGGCAAGAAACATAATTAACGCATATTAAAAAAAATGTTCCTCCAACTTAAAAGAGAAGCCATAATATATCCTAACTTAATCATACTTTTAGGAGACAAGAAGAAAGAAGGCAAATACCTTCTCCATTCCTTTCCTCTCCAAGGAAAAAGAGAATTTATTATTTAAAAGAAATATCACCTTATCATATTTTATTGTCATCTAGCAATGAGCTCATTTCTGTGTTCATACATTGTTTTAAATGCAGCAGCCCTCACTGAGACTGTATGAAGGTAAGACTGAATAGAACATGGAACTTAACACAGAAAATTAGGCAACCAAAATCAGCATCCTCTTTGAGTCAAAATCTGAATGAAATCAAATTAAAACTGAATGGTTTGCAGCTAGACAACACTTTCATAAAATTAAATGCTGGAGAGTTAAAGAACTTGCCTTAAAAGTTTCTCTCAGCAGTGTTTTCATTTTCTAAGATACCTTATTTGGACAGGCTGATGCACTGCTCATTGCTTCATTTCAAATCAAGCCACAGCAAGATGACCATTTAACATTGACTTTGTCTACACCTGGATCTCATACACAGTGCTCTAACACAAATCTGGTCATTGAAAAAAAATTACTGCTTACTGGAAGGCAGAACAAGTTTTGCCTGGAAATATGTTTCAGATCCCAATGCTATTTATGGCTTTTCAGCAGCCTCAGCAGACCCTGTACTCTCCCTACATCAAACAGACCACAGACTGGATTCCTGGGATGTTATCCCCATAAGGATGACATAAAAGCATTTGCTTGATGCCACAATTTTGCTTAAAGGTGGTGCCCACATTTTTAAATGTGGCTAGTAAATTCAGGTGCATCTCAGAATTACATTACACATCACAAAACCAATCTCATTTAAGGACCACCTACTAAACAACCTACAGTTTGAAACAGCCAAAATTATCACAAATTTGGTCTTGACAGTGAGACAGAGACACATCTATCTAAAATACATACCCTCAACATATTTTTAAAATTTTTAATTATCTGCATTGCCAATAAGCTACAATTAAAGTAACAGAGATAATTCAATCTCCAAATCAGATGCCCTAAAAACCACTCTGCAATAATCCTTTTATTAATCAGATCTCTAATAAAGATTCCTCATTCAGCCAGTGTTTTCACATATCCATAAAATCCTGCTGTCTGAGAGGCAAGGACAGCTCTGCTCTTTCCTATGCCAAGAGAGAATATATGAATTGTGGTGTGCTGGCTTGCTTTTTTTCCCCTCAAGTACAGGGGTAAATGAGGATGTACATCTGCTTACATTATGTTTACATTTAATAAATATGTGAATTTTCAAGCCAGACAGGACCATTTATCTCCTAGATTATCATTTGACCTTATCTCTAATCTAGAGCAAAGAATCCACTTCAGGGATTTCTACAACTCAGAAAGTCTTCATTTAAATATTCTATCTATCACATCTTTAGGGATATACTTCCATTGATGATTTATGTTTAGTAATAAATATGTGCATCTCTTCTTTACCCTAAATTTGTCTATTTTACATATCCAATTAGTGGACCCTTCCATGCTGTTTTCTCCTAAATCAATGACTTTTGTTTTGGAAAACAAAACCAAGAAGTCTGAGAAGTTTTCTCATGAATAGGTGCATGTAAACTCCTAAATTCTCCCTTGATGTAGTTTAGGCTTTGCATTCTGCCTGACACATTACAAACCAATGAACAAGCTGCTGAATTGCTTTTCTGAGGAATAAATCAAAACATTTGCCTTGCTTGATGAAAGGGTATGTGGTGAAAAGCAAAAAAGGCAGAACCCAAGAGACTGAGCACAGTGTCACAGCACATCACACAGTGTCTTTACCGTGCCCCCAGAGCCATTGCAGCTCCTTTCACAGGTTTGACTAAAAAAATTCTTCTGGTAACTGTAAATATAATCTAACCTTGTGCTTCACTCTTTCACCCAACTCTTGGTGCTCTTTGAACTGTCCACATTAGGTGGCATCCTGAAAACACCATGCAGAATTGTTTGTTACAATTCAGCACAGTTCTGATTAAGCTGGAGGCACGTGCAGGCTCACTCTAGCTGATCACCTTGCAGATCTGAGTTCAGTTATAGCAAGAAGTGATTTGATTTGGGCACAGATTATCAAATGCCAGTCTTTCCAGCAAAGTAAACAGAAATAAAGAATAGCAAAGCACTGAAGATTGTGTCCTCTAACTGCAGCCTGGATATAAAATCCAGATTTTGCTGCTGTACCTGTGCACTTGGGAACTGCTGGAGTACTGGGTGTCTCTCATAGGGGGCTGTCAGTATCTCTTCAGCATTTACAGAGGTGGGTAGGAGGCAGATCCACTGGGTTACACATGAAAATCCTTCTGGTAGAACTACTTTGGAAGCTTTGGAGGCTTCCCATGAAAAGAAGAAACATTTTCAGGTAGTGTCTCATTCTGGCCAGTTTTCAGGAAAGCTTTGGCAGGCTGCTCAGAGTTTAGCAGCAAGGAGAGCTGGATGAAGGCTGTGGAGCATCCCCTTTAATAAAAGGGGGAAATGAGAGGTTAGGAAGTCGAGGTCTTTACTTTGAGTTGAATGGAATATCAAGTTGTACTTAAGAGCTTAGCCACAACCTGTCCATTTATAAATAAGATATACTTGCATTTCCTCTGAAGCTCTTTCCACAGCTCCCAAAATCTTGTCAGATAGTCTTTCATGTCCTGACCTGACACTTCCAGACAAAATCCAAGCCCCCTATGGGAAGGGCTGATTCCCACATCCACACCACATTTTCTGGTGTAGAAAAGCTGCTAAGATACTGGTGAAAATGCTTTCATCTTTCTAACAGCTTCCATCATTAAATCCAATAACACTATAAGATTTTAATAACACTACATGATGGTTTTGTTATCATTACTCACCTGCCCTTACCCTCATTAGACTGTATAATAAAGAAAATTGTCACATGCATTTTCTATTTATACACATGCTTTTGGCAAACTCATTTCCAGGTTTTCAACATAATTTTTTTTCTGCAGCATAATTAAGGTTTACTTCAGTTTTAATTTCTCATACTGCCTGTTACTTTTTTTAAATGCCAACTTTTCATTAAACATTATATTGCCTTTGTATTTTTTTCAAATTTTTTTTTTACATTACAGCCGTTTGAAAACCTAATTGTTCTTTTAATTTTATGTATTTAAAGTGCATAAACTACCTTGACAAATAACCTTGATCCTATTTTCAATGCTGGCAAATGTCTCCAATCACATTCACAAGGTGAATAATACTGTTTGAGGAATTATGCTGTTTTATTATAACACAGCTCACATGTAGGGTCATGTTATAGTGATCTCTCAGATACTTACACTCCATTGGGTATGGATATCAGGAGAGAAGTCTTCAATCTGATCCTTGATTCAGTGCATTAGGAAAACAGCACAGGAGTAACAGGTAAACATCTGTGTGGGAAAAGAGAGGATGCTGTGCTATTCTGGTTAGGTGGGGGAGTTAGAAGGGGTGTTTGGTTTATTTTTTTTGAGAATGTAAGTAACTTTATGATGCCTATCTCTCCACAACTGTTATCCTCCACAGAAGCCACAAGAACTAAAACACTGTCTGTATTTTCATTTCAAAACATCTCACAAAAACTAATCTATGATTGCTCTTTGCTAAAAACTGATAACCAATATGAAGAACACTTCACATTTTTAAATACTTCATATACTTTTAAAGCATTTTTTGGAAGCACACTTTCCCTCCTACAAAAGTAATGCTTAAATGAAGACAAAAATAAACAAGTCTCAGCAGCAGTAGGAACAAGTGAGGGGTTTGTTTCCACTGCGGGAAGGGAGCTGCCTCTTCTGATCCAAGAAATCTTTGTATCTGGGCAGAAACACCACTGATGTCAGGATGTCTGCACCTAGGAAGAAGGAACAGGGCCAGCTGCCCACATGGCTGCCAAGTGAATGACGGCATCGGCCCCATGTGGAGTTACTGGAGCTCCTCACTCGCGGCTCAGAAGCAGCAGGGCCACACTTGTGTGGCACCTGGCCAGGACTTGGCCATATGTCTCAGCAAAATAACCACCACAGTCCTTCACAGCAACACTGCTTTTGCCTTGGAGGGGTCTGCTAGCTCAGGAGCCTGAGCTGCTTTCCATTACCCAGTATGGATACACCCAGTGGGAAAATAACTCTTCAAGGCAAGGGAGATGCCTTCTGCACACTCCAAAAAGTACCAGGTACTCTGGTACCAGGTACCCTGGGCTCTGTCAAACCAATCAAGCGTAATAATGAATGAATCATATGAAGGGGGTTGAAAATTTTACTCTGAAAGACAAATCTCTGCTCTCTCTCTTTTTACCCATGCAGACTCCATCTGTACTGCAGCTCAAACACAGACATGCTTTTTCTTTTAAGCACTATCCACTTTAAAAAGGGGAATGAGAGATTCTGCCTCTTCTTGAAGACTTAGCAGCACAAGTCAAAAGAGTGGGTGTTACAGAAAGACATTTATGGAAGTCGCTGGGACAATCCTAATTTCATGGATAGGCTTGAAAATCTCTTTTGGGCAGATGTAAAGAGCCCACTGAGTCCTTGTAAAGGATTTACACAAGGAACTTACCAGTTATGTTTCATTGTTGTGAATTAGTGTCAATACTGCTTCTGCTGAAATTTCTTTATAAACAGAAGTTGTACATCAATTTATTGGGCTTTTGTAATTGACTTGGGAAATACAGGCCATGAAGAGAGCTCTCAGTGAAGAGGAAGTGACACATGGCAAGCATGGCAGTTTTCACATGATGTGCAATATTTTCTTGATTCGAAGAGAATACTGGCTTTATGAGGAGTAGCCTTGCTTTTTCTTACACCAAATAAAGCAAATTCAGTGGAGAAATTTCTTTTTTATGATTCTCCACTACTTAATATGCTTTAAACAGCAGCCCTCCATGGTTTCTGATAAAAGAGCCAGGTATCATCTTAATACTTCACAACCAATTTTGCTGCCATTGGAAAAGAGCCAAATCCTTTCACCTTTACTATCCCAGATACGCTTCACTTCACATATTAGACATTAGGCAGAAGAGTGGAGAATAAAGTGTCCTCAGCATCAACAGAACTACTCAGCAGGAAGATTACTTGGAAAAAACCAAACCCAGCTGTGAAAGCATCAATTCCTACCTGACAGTGGAGTCAATAACCAATAGAACTGGCTTTAAGAGATATTTAATCCATGCACAGTGGATTTCATCAGCTGGAAGCAAGGTGACCACCACAGCATGGTGATGACTCAGTGAAAGCAGATGTCTTTCTGCACAGTAGCTGAGGAGTGAGACCTGAAAATTCTTAGCTTTTGCTTCAAATAAACTAGATTGGTGGCTCAATTGCAAAAAGAAACCTGTAGCTTAAGAACACCCATGGCTGATGTTGCAGACAGGGTGGACAGCCAAGATGGACCACGAGGAAGGCGTGGAGTCTACTGAGAGCTGCAGAAAAGTATGAACTCATTTTGGTGGTGCATGGGCTCTGAAACCTGCATCTATTTAAATCTCACCAATATCAACTCTCCTGGCTCACCTAGTCATGCAAGGAAGAAAAGACATGAAGATTTGCACAAGCTGTCATTGCAGACAGATTGTTACAGCACTGAGAGTAAAATTTTGAAATAAAAAACTACCCGCCTGGCTTTCAGCAAGCATGAAAATACGAAAGGTCTTGATCTCAGTTAGAATATCTAAACACTTTGCTAACACAAATAATAAATGGATATACTGTGCTGTAACCTGCAGTTTGGTTTGGTTTGGTTTGAGTATGTAACATGAAGATGAAGAATGAGGCTTACATGTGACAAGATAAATACATGTATGAATTTACCATTTCATCACACATCTCTACCGTAATTATAAACACTGCAGCTGTGAACATTTCCTACTGCCTTGCAGTATTTTGCAGTAAATCAAAGTAATCTGCAAGTTCCTCTGCGATCTCAATCAATTTTTCAATTGCCTCTCTTGTATTTCAACTGAGATCATTTAGCTGAAATTATGAAACATGCATTAGCGATTAATGCTTCCAAAATTCCACATTACTGTCAAATCACTAATACATTACCTTTCATAATCTAATTTGTTCACACACTAAAGTACACAGAACATGCAGAGCTTAGCAAATCGCCTTCTGAAATGTCACAGGGTTTTTCTAATTATTCCTTAAAGGGAAAAGAAAGCCCCTGCAAGCCTTCTTTCTGCCTTTCACCCATCAGGTTCAGGACTCAGCAAAGGACATAGTTCCTGTGCACACTTTGCTACTGGTGAGACACTGAGCCTTTATCAAATCACAAAGCTCTTGCTGTGCCACAAGCACATCCTGCGGCAAAATATGAAAACACCGTATTGGACAGAACTGATCCACCAGTCAGAAATGGCCTAGATCAAAACAGCCATATATTTTTTTAGTTTATTGTTTTAGTTTTTGGAGTTTTTTTAGGGAGGTGGAATAAAAACCAGATGCTTACTTTTCACTTGCACACCAGCCAGCATTTCCAGTTTAAACTGTATTAATTTAAAGTATACCAAGGTCTGGGTTACTGAGCAGCTGGAGACAAGAAGGGTTGGGGAAGCAAATAGGATTTTTAAAAGCACAACAAAAAAGCCTTACAGAGTATCTGGCAACTCTTGAGGCATTCCTACCTCTTTTCTTCCTAAGACAAACAAGTCATAAACACATTTATTTGAAAGTGCACGGCAGCACTTCACAGCACAAACAAGAGATAAAGTAGAGGTGAAATTCAGTAAGAGTTTAGCCTTCAGCAGGATCAGGACTTCCTCTAAATCAGTTGATATTTCTTCATTGACTGGCCAATGAATAAAACAATTGGCTATAAATTCATAATAAAAATATTTAATAATGAATTAATATCATTAATATCATTAATATAATTTTTAATTAAAAAATTATACCGTTTATAAATTTGGCCCTGAAGAGGAGAGTGGGGAGGAAGTAGTGATTGATCAGTAACTTCAGATATCCTCCTCCTCTCAGCTTTCCAGCTGCATAGAGGCAGGTGTGTCCTGGGTAGCCCTTGGGAGGACAGAGGAGAGACATCTGGTAGGTGCATCAGATTTATCAGTGAGACTCAGAGAAATGAGAAAGGTGTTGACACTTGTGTAAGGGACATGAGGAATAGGCAGAAGACAGGAACATGGTCAGATGATGAATACACAAGATGGAAAATATACACTTCAGTGAAGAATGGAATAGGGACAAAAAGAAAAAAAAAAGACTTTTCTTTTACCCCACAACTAACCCTGGAGGAGGAAAGAGAAAACAGAGGACCTGGCTATTCAGAAGCAGATTGATGTAACAAAATGTTGGCAAGAGATGATACAGAAGATGAAATGAAGGAGAGAGCTCAGGGACGAGAGGTTAACAGGGATTCATGGCTAGCACAAAGAAAATAGCACAGACAAAACATTTTCTCTTGTTCAGCACAGGTTTCAGCAGACTGTTATGCTTCCCCAGATAAGATACAATCCACAGTTGTTCTACTGAGTGTTAATAAAAAAAAAAAAATTAAAGGCACATTTGTGTAAAAGCTCTAACACCACTTGATGAAAGAGCAAATCTTCTGCTTGAAATGCTCCAAAGGCTTCATGAATCCTCAAGATCTCCCCCCTCTGCCCTCCACCATTTCCCTTCAGAGCAGCCTCGTAAGCAGTGCCTCTTCTTTTCCTGGTCTCTGCGAGCTCAGTCCTGTCAGTCTGTGTCACATGGGGACCATCCTTCTGTTCTTGCTCAGATGATAGCAGTAAAAGTTGACTGCCATGCTGTCATGGCATTTCAGCAGTCCAAGCTGTACTGGCTTTGGAAAAATCAAAGGATGTGGGGCATTATCTGGAACCATCCAACTGGCTGCTAAGCAGAGCCAGTGTACCCCAATGGGGAATTTTGGTTGACCAATATTTTTTTTAAAGCAGAGGTGAGTTTTTGACTCCACAACCTGCTAGTTTTTAGAGACTCTTTCACATCTTTGTGAAATTGTTTTTCACCTTGCGTGCAAAGCCTGAAGAGACCTAAGTGGCATTTCTTAACTGAAAAATGAAAAACAAATTTTGAGAAATGCTATGGTATGCAGTGCTTGCTGTACACAGAATTCAATACAAAATCTTGCGCAGGAAGTTTGCTTTCAGTATAAAACTTTTCAACAAAACTAAAACCAAACAAAATCAACCAAGCAATCTCAAAAAACTTGGCTATGCTCCTGCCTCTGCCACAGGCTGTTTTGACCCTGACTTTCCCAACCCACATGTAAAATGAGGTTTGACACTGCTCTATCATTGCTGGGGCAGCATTTTGACCCTTCAGTGCTATGATGCAATGGGGTCTGGTTGGTTTTTTTACTGACTAGCAAAGCTGTGTGTTCACACTCCACCTTTCACCCCAGCATAAATGCCTCATCTCTGTTTCCTGCTCAGACCGATGGAAGGGATGTCTGAGCTCTCAGCCCCAGTACTCTGAAGTGTCTTCTCTCTCTGGGTACCATCCAGAGTTCTCTCAATAACAGGACTTATAGTTTGGTTGGTTAAAGTAGTAAATACAAAACAAATATAAAATGAAGTCCACAACACCCCTCGTCTTTGTGCCCATTCGCCCTCATTCTGTAATTAAATACCAGGACTATAAATAACTACATAAACAAGGAGGGACAGCCAGCATGCACTGTGGAAAGAGACTGGCCTGGGCTGATGGAAATTAGAACACACTGAGCCAAATCTCTGTGCAGGACTGGGTCTCTGACCTCAGCAGTACTGAGTACAAACAAAACCTGCACTAAAGAAGGTGAAATATTGTGCCAAACTGCATCTGCAGGACAGGGAGGTACATGACAGCAAGGGATCACAGAAGCTAGCCTGTGGGAAATAAGCAACTGTCAGCACTCACATGTGAGTGTTAAAGTTATATATTTTTAAGTGTGCATTTACACAATCTCAGATATCAGATGTTGAAGCCAGTCACGTCATGCTGGCTTCACAGTCACTGCACGGGGGAAAGAAAGCAAAATGCTCTTTCCTATGGACAGAAGGCAGCAGTGTGAAAACCCACACAGTCTTTTATTAGCTGAATCATCCTTGCTCTAGCTGACCTAGGGTCTTTTGTACCTAATGTTTTCAAGGAGATAATTTTCACAGCATACCTCAGCTTCTTAGAATGCTCTCAGAGAGCAAAGTCAATCCTAGGTCACTCTTCCAGTGTCGTTTCCTTTGTACTAAATCCTACTTTCAAGAAAATTCTTGCCATGGTTCAATGGTATTTAACCTATCATATAATATCCAGGTTTACTGTGTTAGAAGAAGCAGAACAGTATTAAGCTTTTCCCACAAGCCTGTGATTGCATTTGACCCAGTAACCTGTATTAGATTAACATTTATTCTACAACTCCACAGCAAGCCTTGGACCTGGCTGAGCAGCAGTTTATAGAGGACACTAACCATTTTTACAAGTGGAGCAGGAAAAGGGAATTGAATCTGAGGGAGTAATTCCAAACAAGTATGTTGCTGCAGCGGTTAAATTGTTTATACGAGGAGTTGGGGAATTACATCTGACTGACCTCTCTTTTTATCTGCTTAAAAGACAAAGTGCAGGTCTCCATGGCAAGTGCTAACTCCTGCGGAATGCAGTATAAAAATGCATCATGGCAATAGAACCTCAATCCCCGTCAAGGAGGGGGACCTTCAAAGGAATTTAAGCAAGTTAAAATCACCAGGATTAAAAAGGTTTTCACATTAGCCCACAAACATGTTCCTAAGCATTCCTGCTCACAAGCCAGGCAATCTCCTGCACTTGCAAGACAAGTTGGGGGATAGGAGGAAGGAGGTGAATGTGGTGTTGCTTTTTATTTATAAATGTAGTTTTGCATTAACCTTAACCTCATGCGAGTTTAGCCAGAATAGCATTGTTATTATCAGCATTTAGAACAGAGAGGACCAAATTATATGTTCCTTTGGTTGATTAAATCCTCTGAGGACTTTACTTCAGACAGTTGAAACAGCTTGTAAATACTACTGAAAACAGATAAGCTTTAAAATCTGTCAGGAAAACCACTAGGGAAGGCTACTAGGGTTAGGCTTCAATAGGCAATACCTAGGTCTCCTCCATTTAAAAACTTACAGGGTCAAAAGCTGGGAAAAAATATTATCATAATCAAATTTCATTTCATGTGATGTTTCCAGCATATCTAAATTTATTTATTATCATCATCATCATCTTATCTGCCTCTTTTGCCACCAGTATCATACAACTAGTAGATGTGTAAAGGATATATTAACAAAAACCCCAAACAAACCACAAAATAAATCACATTACAAAAGGAATTAGATGAATTTCTAATTCTCTCCCATTTCTCCAAGCCAAAAAGCCACTCAGTTTCCTGAAAAATGCAAGCATGTTCCCAGAAAACAATGATGCAGCTGAGGTAATACAAACTTAATCTAGGATTTTCAAAGTTCAACATTTAGAAATGAGAGAAGAGAGAGAAGAGAAAAAATTCACTATCAGTATAATTTATCAGTAAAATTCAGTCACTCTAAGAGTCTCTTCTGAATGCAACAGGGGGAAATTATAAACTGAACTCCAATCTTCAAAACTATTGGAGAACTGGACAAGGACAGGCCACTCAAAGTGAGGTTTTCTCTCTCCCATCCAGAGGACAAATCTACAGTGTTTGCAGCAGATTCCAATTGTGTTGCTGCTTTGCAGAGAACAGAAATTGTGCTGAATAAGATCCCATAACCAGAAGAATCCAGTGAGGAGCTTGTCTGGGGTCAAACACACTAGGATGACACATAGAAAGGTACTGGCTTGGTGTAGTTTTGTAGGGATGCAGATTGTCACCCACTGCAGAGGATGGTTGGTATTGGGTCTGGTGAGATGCAGTTAATTTTTCCCATAGCAGCTCTCAAAGCGTGGGGCTTTGTAGGGGTAGCCAGAAAGGTGCTGATAACAGATCAGAGTTTTGGCTACTAATGCAGGCTCTCCACATCACCAAGGCTGTGTCTCCAGGGTTTCTCACTTTCATCAGTAATTTGGGAGTGGACAAGACCTTGAGAGGGGACAGTGCCAGGGCAGCTGGCCCAAACTGGCCAAAGGGATATTCCATACCATATGACACTCTGAAAAAGAAGAGGAGTAGGACGTTTGCCTTTCTGAGAAACCATTCCTTCCCGGGAAGTGAATGGACATCACCAGCTGATGGAAAGTAGAGAATAAATCTTCTATTTTCCTTTGCTTTCCACTATGGCCCCTGCTTCTGATTTTCTAAACTGTCTTTATTTTGATTCACAAGGGGTTTTTTCCACCTTATTTTCTCTCTCCTCATCCTGCTGAATGAGGAGGGCTTGATAGGCACAAATTCAGCCCACACAACAATCAAAAGTTGAAGCACGAAAAAAGTCTATTTAAAAGTAGGGGAAGGTACACAGGCTGGAATAATTCTCCAATCTTGCATCTTTTTTGTTCCTTCAGCTCAGAGCCCAAGCTTTCTAGGAAGGTCATAAATCCCAAATCACAAGGAATGCAAAAAGGATATAAATTGTGACCTGTTTATGAGACATTTATCCCTACTTGGTAAGGCTGTTTAGACTCAGAAGCACAACCCAGTTTGACCCCATTCTGGTTTGGGTGCAATTAAAAGCTGGTGAAATGCTCTCTTACACAAATAGGTGCAATTCTGCAGTCCTCAGTGCTATGTGGCTAAGTGGCACTGGAGGAACTGTCTCTCCTCTGATGTCTCTCCAGGTGGAACCTGGGGGTTAATCCTGTGAATCCCTTAGTCATCACCCAAAAGAAACTGAGGATTTGGCCCGGGTTTTTCAAACCATTTTATTCAGAAGAGAAGAGGAAAGGTGGGGGAAGAAGGGATTGGGAAGGAAAACAATGACTAAGTGCACCTGGGAGATGCTTTAAAGAGAGAAATGGAATAGGCCTAGGTCTTAGATGAGAGTGGAAACTAATCTGCCCTCTGGATGCCACCAACAAACAGGCTTGAGCACATTGATGAAACTGTTCAGCTGAAGCAATTCCTGTCAATACAATGAGCACTGGGCAGAAAAAACAGTGTTTACAAATGCCCTCCTTTAAAGCCTCTGTGCAGAGAAAAGAAAACAAAATACTTTTAAACAACAGAACCAGACAGTAAGTGGAAACCCTATGCAGTCCCTCTCTTTCCTTCAAAATAATGTCATCTTGCTCTTCCTCTTCCCATGCTGGGCACTGAGCACAGCTGAGCTTCCAGGAGCAGATGTGAATGGAGGGAGTGGTTATGGCTGGCTGTGTGGGCTTTGCACCCTTGTGCTTTGCCTGGGCACAGGATGCCCAATGGTTCACCTCTACCTTCATCTGCTTTTCTTTCTTTCACTGTGCTGGCCACTGAGCAGCACTATTTGCCTGGAACTTGTAGAAAAGTAACTTTCCCAAAAAAGTAGAATTAAAAAATTGTAAGAGGAAGACAACAATAGACAAAACACTCATCAAGAGGGACCTCTTTCTTTTCCACAGCATTTCCTGCTGTGGAAACACTGCTTAAATGGAAAAATGGGATTCTTCTCTCACTACATGCATTCAAGGGCTGATCCTGCCTCTTGTTAAGCTGATGCCAAACTTGCCATTACACCACTGGACCCTGAATGATGGATGTATCATGGTGGTGATGGATGCAAATCACCATCCTGGAAATGAGTGGAAGAAATGGGTTCTGATTTAGCCTGTTCAGCATTAGTGGGAGTCGTAAAGCATCAGGAGAGTTCTCCTGTATACAGTGTGGGGGATTTAAAGTTCCTGCTAGAGAAAATGTGCTCAGGTAGAGCCATTTAGCAGTAGTCAGTAGCATTAATTACATGTGTAAGACACAATATGGCATCAATGCAGTCTTTGGATTCTGTATCCCTCATTAACTGTTTCCCCATTAACCTTGACTGGAATCATATTCTAAGGCTAAGTAGTAAGATTTTTCTTTTTATTTGTGAGCATCCCCATTTCATCCTTGAAGCTTCTCAAATTCTTATTCATTGTAAATGGTCCTGCTTGTAATAAAGTGCTAGTGGAAGTATTTACTGTTTGCTGCTTAATTTTGTCCTCATGGAAGTCAATGGATGCCAGCTCCAACAGTAGTTAATATACCTTTGAGCACATGCTGTGACCTTTCTCCAACTCATGCCTGACTTCATTTTCAGATCTCATTAAACAGGAGAAATTATCTTCTGAAAGAGCAAAACCAGAAATGTGCAGATTTGCTGCAGAGCTACAGAGGACAGCTTGATTTAAAATGCACCATGGCAAAGGGGAGGGAAAGCAGTGGGGTGAAGGCAAGATCCTTCTCATAGTCCCACTAGCAGTCATATGAAAATAAACCTGAAGGAGAAAGAAGAAGCTCAGAGAGCCACTGTGTTGGGGCTCTTTTAGTTTTGTTTCTTGGATGTTTTTTGGTGTTTGCTCTTGCTAATACAAGCAATCTGAATGAGGAGTTCAGCTGCCAGGATGCCAGGAATTTTCTGCTTGCGCTCTGGCTCAGACTCTGCACTGCTCAGAGATTCCTCTTGCATGTCTGGCACCAGAGGGCCTAAGTTCACATGTGGGCACAACACACTGCTTATATAGCTCCTCTCTTCTCCTATTGTCTACCCTGAAAGCAAACACCCAAGCAATCCTGTTTGTCTAAAACCAGCCAGGCAACTCTCCAACATTTTCCTCATTCAGTGAGTACACAGTGGTAGCAAGATACTATTTATGCATTGTCTCCCTAAAGCCCTCTAAACCAAAATTATGGTTTAGTTGCAAAGTTGAATGTGCCTTGGCTGAGAGACAACTGTGGGCATTCCAGCACAAAGAAAACTATAAAAAAAAAGCTATTCCACAATATATCAGCCTGAGAGAACCCACAGGAGGGCATCAAGAGCAAACAGAGATCCAGAAAACTTGGTCTAGGGTGGTGGGAGGGAAGACCAGGGGGGTGGGGGAGTCAGTAAAAAAACTTGGAATACATAGGCCACAGTAGATAATGGAGAGAGACAATAGCTGCAATATGACACAGCCTTCTACAAAGAGGAGAATTATTTTCTATCTGCTCTGAGGATAAGGCAAGAAATCAGTGGGTTAAATTACAGGAAGGGAGACCCAGGCTTGTCCCTAGGAAAATCTTTCGAGCCCTAAGAAGAGTTTTGCTACGGCAAAGATAGCTCAAGGAAAGGTGTCAAATTTCTGTTATGGAAAGTTTTTAAGGCTAGGTTTTGCTGCATATCTGTCAAGGAGGTTTAGGTCTAGTTGATCCTGCCTTGAGGAAAGAGACCAAGCTGGATGGCTTGTTGTCCTTTCTAGCCCCAAGTGCTAAGGTTCAGTGAGACACCTTGCTGTACTAATAGCAGTGAGCTGGGTAGAATTAAGAAGTAAAGCTTCAGCGGCTTCATGTGCAGCCCTGTAAATTCTTAACAGGTAGAAAAATCTAGCAGCACAGGAGCAAGAAATTTATTCTACATATGCTGAGCTGTAAGTCCAGATGACCCTTCATCCTCCTGCAGGCAGGAGGCCAGCAGGTTGTGAAGCATGCTGGGCTGGGACACTCCTCTCTAAGCTCCAAAATGAGGCCCCAACATGTGTGCAGTAGGACAGCAAGAAAAATGGTGCTGCCCTCAGAAGATATCTTTTGCAAAAACAAGAGTATTTGTCACCACCTGCAAAATCAGCCAGAGCTGGCTGTAAGAAAGGGCATAAGAACAAGTCATAAAAACTGATGAGTTCAAACCTACATGACAGCATTTACTAGTGTGCGGAAACAAAAATTCTAGCAACTCTGACCAAATCCATAAACCAGCAGTACCTCCAAGGTGATATGACCAAATTCAACCTAAACATCTGAGCTGTATCCACTGTAACAGTGAGTCAATGTTCCTGCATATTTCCTGAATAAGAGGAGTTGGATGGTGCCTGGATTTTTTGCCTTGGGTTTTCTGCTTTTTAAATCACTTTTGCTTCCAACCAAATAAGTGGAAAGCTTTGAAGCATTTGTAAACTATCAGTACATGTAAGTACAGATGTCTGAACACTTCCAATCTACCACTTTTGACTCATGGTTTTGCAAACAATGGCAATGGAACAATACAGTAACTTTAGATGGTCCAGAAATAACCAGACTTTGTATTTTTAAATACAGATGCAAATTTTCATATTGTTCCCTTTATAGATCATTAGTTTTCACCTTCTGTTGATGTCTCCTTGGTGTCCTAGTGATTTTTGTTTTCCTAGAATTTTTGCAGAGGGAANACAAAGGTGTCTACTTGGCCATATTTCTGTGAAGCGACAGCTACATCCAGTGGTGGCTGAGCTAATTGACGCAAAACCTGAAGGGACAAGGGGTTAGGGGGGAAGGGCCAGGGCAAGGAGCAGTTTGGGTTTTGATACAACAACCACAGCTTCTCTTCTCAGGCCCACCATGTCCCCATACCGTTCTGGTTTAGCTACAGAAGGCAAGCCTAACTGCTGTGAGCTGTGACAATAATATATTCTGTTTCTAATCACTTTTGAAGGAGAAAATCAATTCTGATTTTAGGAGCCTTTCTGCATGCCTTAAATCAAGTTCTTTGACCTTTATTATATATATCAGTTCAGAGAAAATTTGTTGCTTATTGACAATCTATTGTTCTGTTGGGAAGCTTTCTACAACCATTCAACTCTGCTACCAAGACACTCTCAAAAGAAGCATTTCCAATGCTCACAATACCTAAAAGAAAGAAAACAGAAAAGGCTCCTTCCAGCACATCAGGGGCAGCTTCACCTGTGCAGAGACCTCGAGGTCAGAGCAGGAGTTCTTTTTCACAGTTTTTCCAGGTATTACATACACAAATGGTTCTGAGATCCAGCCTGCAGTGCCCATCAGGAAAACATGATATGTTTTAAGACAGGAGTATTCACTTCTGCTTACCAATTTCAAATAGACAGTGCAGGGCACAGGGATTCCTTGTTTTGTCTGTTAGTTCCCATTTGGGAAATTCCTATGGCATTTAACTGAAGAGAAGATTGTTTGTACAGAATTCGTTAATCAGCTTTATTCTTCTGCCAGAATTCTGGAGAACAGATTAAGGGAGCTGTCTTCATCTAATCATTAGACTACTTTAATTTCAATTAATTAAAATTTAAGTTGCATAGAGGTTTCATCCTTCTTGCACACTGCAAAAGACTCTCATGAGGAATGGAACAAGTCTAACATGAAACACTGCCCACCATCCTTCCAGGTGAAGAAGAAAAAGTCATATTCTGCTACATTTCTTGGACACAGGTTTTCTCCTACATGCTTTGATACACCAAGAAAGGCAAGCAGGCCTAAGGCTGCAATATAGATAACTAACTCTTTGAGTATCAGCCTCTTTAGAGCTTTGCTGGAAATGCTATGAAGCTCAGAAAGGTAGAAGGACAAGGAAGAGAAGGGAGAATGGAGAAGCACAGTAAGAGAAATGACATGCATCAACTTGGTCTTAGGCGTGAAACACGACTCACAGCAGTAACAATATATTGGATGATTTTTAGGAGCTACATACAAATTCTTAAAATGGATCAAAAGTATTTTGGGCTTTTTCTGCTCAGTCATTCCATTTCTATGGATCTATCACTTTAATAGCATAAAGTATTAAAATAAAGATGTATGCAAAGATGTTCCCTCTCCTCAGCACAAGCAGCAGCTCTGTGTGATTTTCTAGTACCAAACACTCAGGTGTAGCACACTGAAAACATTTTGCTCAAGACTGCTGCCTCAACTCCCAGCATTCCTCCACATACATTTCCCTCCCACCTTCTGCCACCCCAAGAAAACCCAAAGCAAACAAAAAAGAAATCAGTGTTAAAGCAGCATGTTTCTGTGGGGTACCAATCCAAACAGCCCACAGCACAGTGAGAGAGGAAAGCACTAAACTTCCTGAAGGTGACAAGCAGGCTGAGCCCTAGGAACTAGCTTTCATGCTCAGAACTGATCACCAAAGCACAGGAATCAGCATTTAAACACAGGGTTCAAACTGGACAGCTGCACATCTCTTTCCAACAATGCAAAATGCACTAAGGCAGGCACACAAAGCATAATCTTTGCTGCATCCTCCCCTGATGAGGTGAAGAACATGGTCCCCATCTACCAGTTGCTATTATTGCTCCTTTTTGTTATTGGACCCTCCCTCCTTGCTCTCCAGAGACACTTACAAGCCTGAGGAACAAAGCAAAGATGGCACTGGCTCCCCAGTCCCTGTGTGTTTCTGTGCCTGCCTGCCTGCCTGCCTGGTGCTGTTAGGAATTCAAAAGGCTTCAAAAGTTTCAAAATACCCATGATACCATCAAGCCAAAATATTTAAGGAATCTAAAAAAACCTCTACAGTTCCCAAAATCAGCTTTGTAGTTGTGCCAGCCACTGGCTGCCAGCAAAGCCAGTCTTCATCAAAATCAGAAGAGCTGGAATCAACATTTGCTATGAAGGGGGAGCAGAATTAAAGCCAGTATTAACTGTTAATAATCTGCCTTCAATAAATAATGTCAAAAGGATGCAGCTGAGTAGTTCTAGAAAAAGAAAAGGAAAGTTGCTTTTCCTGTTACAGAGAACTCAAAACCACAACAAATGTCATTTTTTCAACAAGTGAACAAATGTCATGGTATCTGGAAAGCACAGGGACTTGAGAACCAAGGTGGTGTAACTGGAGAAAGATGTGCTCACAGAACCTGAGAACCTGACTCAAAGTCACCTTTTAGGACAGCAGGGGATGAGGAACAGAAATTAATCTTGGGGCTTAAATACACTTTGGCTACTCAAATGAGACACTTGCTTTTCTTCAAAGGAAAATAAAAAAATTTTTAAAAAAAATTTTTAAAAAAGAGTATTGCTTCAGAAGACATTAGGTGCCAGTACAGTGTAGTTACCCTTGTATGGAGTAAGCACTGGAGACTACTAAAGCTGGCCAAATCAACTTGGCAGACAAGAGAGTGTCTGTGCCATGCCAGAATACCCATGTCTCTCCTGCTGCATCCCTTCCTGACAGAGGATAAAAGTCCTGATATTACCTTGATCTGGATGCATTTATTTGAGAAAATAAGCAGGCAGTGCTTAGTTTGTTTTTTTAATATTTGATTTAGTCAGACATGTGGCTGCAAAACAAATGCAGTACTTAAAGTCTGAAAGTCTCTGAGTTTATAAGGCATCACACAAACTACAAAGGGCACTCAGCTGTCCAGATTTTGTCATTCCTGATTTTAGAGGACAGTCTCCCTAGGAACATATTGGTTTTCAGGCAAGCAGAGGCAATGCTACTTCATTTGTCTTAACAGAAGAGGCAATTTTGGGCAAAGCATGATATTTCATCAGGCAAAAACTTTCCTGAACAAGACTGATTGAGAAAAAAAAAAAAAAAAAGAAAATCTGGATTTGTAGGCTTACCAGTTAACAGTATTCTTATTAGGAAGGAAGCTTTCAATATTCGGCGTTTTTCCTGAAGCTTTAGATCACCAAAATGAGGTGATCACATTGCAATTTCACCCGCAATTTCAGAAAATGTGTTCCCAGCTGACAGCACCATAGGGGACAATTCTGAACACCAGAAGCAAAAGTGTCCTGGAAGTATAACTCTGGAAGTATTCAAAAAGAATATAAACTACCTGTTCCTCTTGCATTTTCAAACAGCCAAACTCTGGGTTTCAACTGTATGAGGCTGAGTAATACCAGCTACATTTGATAGAAAAATGCTGCAGTTTTAACATTTTCAGTTAGCCCCAAGAACAATTTATTTTAAAAAAATTCCAATATTATATCTAGGAGCATCTTTGAACCACTATGGAGACATTCAGCTTCCAGCATTAAAATGCAAAATTAATTGAAAACCAAAGTCCCCATAGAAATTGCACCACAGCAAAAGAAAGATGCCAAAAATAGTTTCCTATGAAAAGCACATTTTATTCTCCCAGTTGAAACACAATAGAGGTCCAAAGGTGGTGGGTTTGGTTTTTGGAATTTTCTTTGGTTGGTTGGTTGAGACTGATCCAGTGAGCTCTCTGGTCTCTTACCAGGGCTTAATCACTGTTAACGAAGGACTGTGCTACCTGTGGACACTTTAGCCTCACCCTTCCCCTTGCAGAAGGACACTGTAATAAGGATAAACCTCATCAGAAGGCAGGTCAGTCTTTCAACCACCCTCTTCCCCCTGCTCAGTCTTAACAGGATCCATTTTTCCCAGAGTAACAGCTTTCAAGATGAACAATTATTGAGCATTGCCAGAAATGTGGCGGTGCAGAATGGAGGCTGAGGCACCAAAGTTTTGAAAGGTCTGATCCTTATTCAGAGGATGAAATAGAGACCTTCAGAAAATTTAAACACAGTAGGAGAGGGCAACCCTCAAATGAGGATATTTGGCACTAAAGACAGACATCTCTTCCCGTAATATTAAGGGCAATCACATTCTCTCATCATAGCAGAGTTAAGTGGTTCATTCAGATTCAAGTTTCTGATGATTTTGGACTATTTAAACAGAAGAATGAAGGTTACAGCATGCAGTCATGTCAGGACAAGAAAACACGTCCTTTCTTTCTTTCCTTGCTACTGCAGTGGCCAAGAATTTTTCCAGAATGGACTCTAGCAAGAGAAAAGTAAATAACACAAATTATTTTCATGCCTAGAGTTCCTTGACCTCTGCAAGCATAAAGTGGATCTGATCCCATCAGTGCAAAGGTCACATACACCCCATTCCTAAATCAGACTGCTGCAAAATCCCTCAACAACTGAGGAAGAATATTCATGGCCATTGTAGCAAATGTGTTGAAATATTCATTTCCTAAACAATCCTCTTTTTTATTTTTTATTCCTCCAGTCTTACCCTAATCTCAGTTTCTCCACTGTCAAAGACCACAATCTTAGCCTGTAGCTGGAAAATACCTTATTCTTAGCCAGCCATGCATCCATATGACTAACCTCCTATCTTTATATTTTTTTCCAGTTTAAACTTTGATATTTGAAAAACATAGGAGGTTTTAAGTCACATTTCTGCTCATGAAGGGGGAGAAAACACCATCATCTTTTACTAGAATTCATAAACCTACAATACACTTGCCAGCAGCTTGGAATACATGCCATAGTGCCTCTCTGTCCAAATACACACAGTCTTGTCTATCAGCAAACAGGATAGCAAAAAAGACAAGCAGCCTGCACTGAAGGAGTTGCATGGCTGATTTAAAGAGTGATGTTCCCTCTCATTTTCTTATCAAAACAAAGGGTAGATTCTAGACTTTGTCTGATGCTCCTTTTGACTGTGTTTTATCAATTGTATTAATGGTCCTACGCTTTGCTGTTTTTCAGAGAATCACAAAATCATCAAGGTTAGGTGACACCTCCAAGATCCTCAAGTTCAACCATCAACCATCAACACCATAATCACCCCTGAACTGTACCCCCAGTGCCACATACAGATGCCTCTTGAACACCTCCAGAGACAGTGACACCATCAGCTCCCCAGGAAAAATTCCAGTGCCAAATCACTCTTCCAGTGAACATTTCTAATATCTAATCTGCACAACTTAAGGCCTTTTCCTCTCATCCTCTCACTTGAGACATGGCAGAAGAGACCAACCTCACCAGAGCCTCCTTTCAGGGAGCTGTAGAGAGCAGGGATGTTCCCCCTGAGCCTCCTTTTCTTCTGGTTAAACAACCCCAGCTCACTCAGCTGCTCCTCTTAGGACTTGTTTTGCAGACCCTTCACCAGGTCCTTTGCTCTTCTCTGGACTCACTCCAGCACCTCAATGTCTTTTTTGAAGTGAAAAGCTCAAAACCAAACACAGGACTCAAAAAGCAGCCTCACTAGTGCTGAGTACAGTGGGACAATCCCTGGTTTTAAACTGCTGAAATTAGTATTTTACCCCTCCAATTCAAAGAAAATTTAGCCCTTAGAGATAAAAGCCTCGCCACTGACTGCAGCATAGGCAACCCATGCAAATCCTATTTAGGTTTTTGCATCCTGCCTTGGGACTGAGTTGCTGATGTCCAGAGCTTGTATGAATGGGGCATTACTGCTTGGACCAGAGCCTGGAATAAATACATTCCTTGTGAAATTAGTACAAAATAGGGAACATGTAATGCTTACCATCAGTTTACATGCATTTTGTGCCCTGAAGTAGCTTGTTTGTGTTTGCTAAGGCTTGGCTGTGCTTCTACGGACCTGGCTCAGCTGTCTCTTGCAATTAGACACCATCCTGAGCTGCTAGTCCTGGGCTGTGGATTCCCCACGCCTGGTCTGGCCTCTTAACCCCACCAGTTCAGGCACTGTCACCTCGATCTCTCTGGCACAAATGCTTATTGCTTAGGATCCTTATTTTGAGATGCTGCCTCTGCAGTCTACCTATTATAATCAAGACTCGTGTTGTCAGATCTCCAGTAATGTAAATGTGTTCCTGTGAGCAATATCTCCATCAGATACCTCAGTTTAACTCTTTATGAATTAGCTGAAAAGAAATATTTTAGAAATACACTCAGAAACAAAGCTAAAATCAGGAAGATGAGCAAGAAATACCAGATACTGACCTGTCCACTCCAGAGTGCCACACAGTGTTTTTGGGCTGCACACCATGTCCTCCAAGCACCTCTGAACACCCCATTTCATTTTCTGAGTCAGACGTGAGCCTCTGGCCAAGAATCTTGGCCTGACTTGCCCACCAGACATCCTCCTAAACAAGATGTAAAGTATAGATAACAACTCAATATGGCAAAATCCCCTGGAGCTGGCATACTGAAGTAGGCAGTACAGGTACATATTGGTTTATCACAGCTGGTAACACAAAGTAGAAAA
Organism: Anthoscopus minutus; assembly: GCA_013399455.1. Lineage (NCBI taxonomy): Eukaryota > Metazoa > Chordata > Aves > Passeriformes > Paridae > Anthoscopus > Anthoscopus minutus. Next base: position 51,628 of record VWYI01034363.1, read on the forward strand.
ACTCCAGAGATTCGAGATGTGGCCTATATGATCCTCTCGTGCATTCAATTCTCATTAAAGTGAATGGGTGCCCATCATATATGGAGCATAAACTCTGAACAGTGAAATGCACCATGTGTTTCAAAAAAAACACCAAAAATTGATACTAATTCTCATTCTTCTGGGGAGTCATACAGGGCAGTGATGGCTGGACACAGGGCTTGAACTTTTTATACACAGAGAACTCCTTCTCATGCAAATGGCATATATTTACTGAAAAACTTCCAGGAGTTAATTAAAAGTTCAGAAAATGAAAAGGCAGAGAGACCTTTGAAGTTTCACCTTCTTCCCCCCATATTTTTGTCTCCCACTCAAGCACTGAAAATTGTTCTATCTTTCTATCAAAACCCAGAATGTTTTGCATACTCAAAGCTATTTTCACTCAGGTAAGAAAAACGTAAAAGCGACCAGATATGTGATGTGTAAAATGTGGAGTTCTACCTCAGCTACTGGCACAACTGCACTGATAAAAATAAGAGCTTAGACTTCAGAGCCAGCAGAACCTCCAGTTCTAGCTGCATGCAAAATGAGGAGCTCACAAGAGGTAATGATGAACCACTTTCTGGCAGTTTGGGAGGTTTTAAAGCCATTTCAGCTACATCGAGGATGTTGAGTCAGCATTAGCCACATGACTTACGGCCAACACCTTGGGCAGAAAGCCTGCTGGGAAAACTTCTGCTGATCACTTCCAAAAACCAGAAATTCAAAGTACAAGATGAATATTTGGCCTTCTAAAAGGTCACTAGACATTTGCAACACACAGCAGCTCTGCCTGCCCCTTCCTGGGCTTTCTGTTTCTTTGTGGCATACAGACTCCTATGGAAAACAAAACATTCCCATTGTGTTACAGCCTCTTGGACAACATTTCCTGCAATGAATATGACCAAAATGGTATCAACTAGATCTAGAAGAAGCTGGGAAGATGTCAGGCGCAATGGAGAAGCTTAAAGCCCATTGCAGAGTTTGGAAAATAATTCTGTCAGTTATTACTTAGCAGAACACCAGATATTAGGCAGAATTTGATTATTATTCTCATCTTTATAGCTCATACTGCTCAGCACTCTTCTGAGTGGGTGAAAAATCACATGAGTGGTCAGCAAGCAACTTCAAATAAATATTAAGCCATCTTCTTTCAAAATAAAAATAAAGAAATTGTTTGATCAGGTCTGAGGCCTGGATCCAACACTGATAAAGAGCTTTTTCATCCTCACCCTATCAACCAGATATTGATTGATTTCAAACCAACCTAGAAGGACAAATCATTGAGAACTTAACACCTTTCAGAGCCTGTAAAAGAAATTTTCTCCTGTACAGAGAAGTGGGAAGAAACCAGAATTTGATCTCTGAGTACATGTAGCAAATTACTTTGATATCTAATTTTATTCTACAGAAAATACAGGAAAGTTCATATTTCTGTATGTGCATACATAACATACAGTCTTCTGTACACATCTGGGTTTGATGTTTAAATCTCTTTAAAAAAGCCAGCCTTTACTGCGTTCCCACAATGCTGGTACAGAACAATAGCACAGAGGTAGGCTGCAAAATCCTCTCCATTTTCCCTCCTTTTAGGCAACCAGGCACACATCCACACAAATCAGTGGCAACAATTCTAGAAGCCAAAGGAAGGGCATGTGTTTAGTGTTTTACCCTTGAATTTATTACAATCAGTTCCTTGTTTTTAGGAGGTAACACCAGGCAAGTTTTCTGCCTCTATTACCTTAACAAGGAGTTTTTCTTGCTCTATCCTAAAGGTTGGCTTGTAGTGATTTAACTAGAAGTCAGTAACAAGCATGATGATCCTTTGCTGGACCAAAATTATCAATATCCCAGTAGAGTAGCCAGACTGTAAATGAACCTTCTTTGCCTCAAGCAGGACCCCCTCAGACGCATATAATGAACCAAAAGAATGAGCCACATCTCCTCTAGGGCAGCAGCAGAGTACTGAGGGGAGCAGGAGAAGTTCTGGGGCTCTAACACAGACATTACCGATTTCAGCAGTGCCTACAGAAGTTCTCAGAGATGATGGGAAGCCTGTGCCATCATAGGCAGGCAGGTCTAACCCACAAACCAAGCTGATGGTTTTTCATTTTATCTCAGCCTTACCATGCTTTGATTTATCATCTATTTTCTCCTTCTTCAGCTGGAGCTACAGCTGGTCATGTCAGCCACAGTGGTCACCCACCCATGAGGTGAGGGACAGATGTTGTCTCTGGGGAATGGAACTGAGTCCACTTGTGTCTTGGGGGGGGAAAACAGTTTCATAAATTTAAAACAACATCTAGAAGGTAAAAGTGTGACAACATTTTTCCACGTAAATAATGTCATGCTTAGGAGGGGCCTTTGGTGATATTTCATGAATAGGCTCATTATGTTGCACCTGACCCACAGAGAGGTCAGTTGCCTTTTTGCTTTATTATTTTTAATTATTTATTTTTGCTTGATGTGTTGTATATAATCAAATGCTTTATGATGCCAAATCCTGTTAAGACGTTGCACTGTGCAGAGGCATAACGTCAGTAAGGTTAATCAAGCTATGTTTTCTGTTCAGAAAGATCCTGCTGTGACATTTGATCATCATGTGATGCTCCAAGGAGGAAAGAAGGACTCTATCCACAGATATTTTCAGAGCTCTATATCCAAATCTTCAGAATAACTTAAAGTTTGCTTTCAGTGTCATCATCATCTTTCTACAAATAGAAAAATAAGAATTGCATTAGCAGGAGTGGGCCTGACTCCAGGTGGAGGCCCTGTGGAAGAATTTGCACACAGTCCAGGTTAGCTCAGATTCATACTGGCCTCCAAGAAAAACATTCAGGAGAAACATGAAATCCTCTGAAGGGAAATATTAAGATACTCATGAATGGAAACTGATTATTAATTATTTTTCTCTCTTTCTCTAAAATTTATATTTTCAATGTAAAATGTCATGTAAAGCCTGACATTGGTAAAAATGGCAGGAAATGTTCCTTGCTCAATTAAATTACCACAAAGACCAGCTTAACATCTGCTTGGCAAACCCTTCATAAATGCATGGCATTAATATTTAATAAAAATATCTATAGCTTTGGTTGGTCCTGGAGACATTTCACACTTTGCTCACACATGGTGTTTCATATAATTATTCTCTAAAGGCTGTCACTTTAGTCCTTTAGCAAAATAAAAGCTCCAAGGATGATTAAATATAGCAAGCAATATCTTCTGGAACATAGTCTTCCTCCAGGAGACCATTTCCACTGACTCTTGTGCTATAAGGGAGAAGTGCAGAAAGGAGAAAGTGGAAAAAAATCAGAGGAAAATAGAAGACCTCAGTACTGTTGTCAGTACAGTTTGAATACAGTCAGAGTTGGTATGTTCCAGCAACACTACAGAAAGCAGAGCTCATTCAGAGAAAAACAAATGAAAGCAATTCCTTAGCACTGTTTAGTCAAAGCATAACACCTGCTTGCAGAGAGTTACACCTAAAACCTTATCAATAAATCTACTCCGTTTATTCCCACAATAATTCTCACAAAGCCCCTGCATAGCTGGTACAGCACCTCAAAGATACCCAGATCCTTGTTTCCACCACCTGGAGTCTGCTAAATTTCCTAGTCCTAGAGACTGCCCTATAGGGAGGTCAAGCTGGAGCCAGATGCTCCAAGAAGCTGAGACAAAAATAGTGTTACCTGCACATCCCAGTAGGGACTGAGTGCAGAGACCAAAAAAGGCCACACTCAGCGCTACTGAACAGACCTAAACCCTTCTGAATCACACTCTGAAAAGTGCCTTGGCCATTTCCATTCCCTTCCAGTTACACCAATGTCAGTCTCAGGAAAGAAGAGTAAAATCTCACTTTGAATGAGACAGACATCAGTATTGTATAGAAAGTTGCATATATACAGAAAAATTTTTTAAATGCCTTGAGGGGAAAATAAAAAGCAAAGAGAAAAATAAACACAACCCTCCAGGCTTCCCTCCATTGTCTCGGACATTTTGGGCATTCACTAAAGATCCTACAGTAGGATCTAATACTTAAAATAATCAGTTTGATGATTGTGTGTGTGTGTGTGTGTGTGTGTGTGTGTGTGTGTGACAAAAGGACAGTGAGGGCAAGGATAAAAGGAATATTGCCTAAAAGCTTAACAGAGCTCAAATGTAACAGGACTAAACTTAGATCTNAAAAAACAAATTTCCCTAAACACTGGAAATGGAGTAGCTTCATCTTGAGTCAAGCCTTGGTTTCTTCCTGCCAAAGAAAAAAAGGATTTTTCTTGTGAATAAGAAAGATTTTGTATCATTTGGCTCATGGAAGTATAACTAACTAGAAGTGATGGGATGAAACTGCATAAGGGGCAGGGGAAGAGATGGCTATCTGGAAACATTTAGCAAAATGGCTAAATGTTAGCCATTAGGCCGTGGAATGGTCTCTCGAGGGAAACAGCTGAGCTGTATTGATTGAGTCTTTCTGAAGCTGCCTGGACAAAGGACAGAGAAAAAAATCAGTACAGTACAGTCCTCCATCTGCAAACAGCAGAAAAGATGGTTTTCAATAAGCCTCTTCCACCACTAATTTTGATGGCC
>VWYI01034370.1:0-33138 GCA_013399455.1 Anthoscopus minutus
TTCCAGCTCCAGTACTGTAATTCTAAATACAGACTCCAGTTGCTGTGTTTAAATGTATACTCTTAAAAAGGAAGAGTGGTTTGTACATTCTGATCCTAACCTTTGTTTAATACAAATCTCCATCTGCAGATTTATCATACTTGTATCAGATCTTAGAGCTTTTACTGTGTAACCTTTTTATATGGAAACATCTTTCTCTTCTACAAAAAGAACCTCACTGCTTTATCACCTACTAGTGAAACTATGCTCAGGCAATTTCTCAGCTTGAGAGTAACTACCTGCTACAGTTCCAGGACTGGAGAACAGAAAGGTAATCCAAGAATCTAAGCATTTAAGTCCTAACCCTGACTGTAGCATTACTTCTAAACTGGTCCCAAACTTGATTCTGAGCTTGTATTGTCTTTCAGCCTCTAACTTCATAAGTCATATAGTCCTGACTTAAGCCAGAAAAGCATGAAGTGCTTTTGAGCATCCACAAGCTTTGAGAGCCATAGCCAAAAAACTACCCCAACCCAACACTTTTCAAGTATAAAAGCAAAGTAGTATAGGAAGCATGCACCTTAAACAGCAACTCTTCTGTAGTTGGCACACATTTGGAACACCAACTTCTGCTCAATTGCTTCTTACCCTCTTCCTTCCTTACCCTCTCAAATATTTATAATTTAAGTGCTAGTAACCCGCCTCCTAAAACCTGAAGCACTCCTGTATGTGAGCTGTTACATTTAAGTACTCTTGCTAAGTGTTAGGTTATTCATTATACAGTGGTTCTACCTGCTACAGGTATTTGATAGGGTTGTATTGATCGAGGTGGAAGTACAAACTGATGGATGGTTGTGGACCCATCAAATTCTCCTTTCAGCTTGATGTCAAATATAACTGAAGTCTGCAATTAAAAAGAGGAAGTTAGTATTGACAAATGTGTATCAGCGCCCATTTACATGCATTCAGTCTGTTTTTCACATTTCTATCTTGTATTCTCTGTTAGAATGAAAGAATGGTTAGGGTTGGAAGGGATGTACTGGGGTTGATTACATTTTTCACTGATCAGGCTTCTCAAGGCCCCATCCAACCTGGTATTGAACCCTTTCAGTGACGGGACATCCTGTTCCAGGGTCTCACTACCCTCACTGTAAAAAGCTGCCTCCCTTGCATCCCATCTAAATCCATCTCCCTTTGGTCTAAAACTACTGTCCCTAGAACTGTTACTACATGCCCTAGAAAAATGTATCTCTCAGTCTTTATTTCACAACATGTGTCTTTAAGACTATGTAGTTAAGGATGCTAGAAACTGAGGAAAATCGTCTGTCTTCCGCTGATATCCTCCTACCATTCAGTTCAACTCAAGTCACTAACACTTCTACCCAGTATGGACCACCAGGGAAAGCAGCTTTGCTTTCAGTGCCAGTGAAACTTCAATTACTGGTGTCCCCCAAAAGCAAAGTGAGTAATGTTTTCTGGGTTTCTATAGTCATGTTTATAGCTTGACCAAAACACTGGGGAGGAAGTGCTCTGGGTTAAATGCTAATGTGTAGAATTAACATGAAAAAAACCTGAAAGATCTACTAATCCTCCTAAGGAGGTAATATGCTCCAGTTCTTCAAGCTGTCCAAGAGAATACAAGAAGTCCAAGCCTTTTCCCAAGTTAAGAGCAAAGTACCACTTTAGCTTAACCACTCACCAAGCCTTGCTGCTGGGACTACAGACAAGAAATTTTGCCTATGCTACCAGATGCACAGGAAGGTTTGTGTTCATTCAAGTTTTTAGAGAGCTAGGCCTTCAGACTAAAAGAGTGTAAGTTTGTGTCACAGAAACCTTATCATTCAAATGTCTGTGATATGATAAGTTTCCCAGGATTAATAATTTAGTATCCAACTTAACTCTACCTCTTTTTATTTATAATGCCTTAGAAGCCTACACAGTGCAGCAGCAAAGCATCATAAGAAACTGGGAAGAAGCAAAAACAGTGTAAGAAAAAAGCAGGCTTTACCAGCAGCTCTGATTACATGTTAGCCCATCAGGAGCAAAGGATAAATTTGAATCTCTTACAATGTTATGATTTTGTTCCTGAAAATACTCTGGATTTTGGACAAGTAAGTAAGCCCAAAGAAAAATAATTTCTAAATTAATTTATTAGGTTATTAAAACCTGCCCTTAACTTCTCAAAGCTACAGCACAACACAATATAAGTAAATCTGACCTCAGTATCCTGATGATGTACTACCACCAAGTTATCCACTACATTCAGTGCAAATTTCCCAGTTCTGTTCAGCTTTAAAATATGTATCTTCTTACAGGAGCCCTCTCTGTGGAAACAAAGAGAAATAAGAACTGGTCAACAAGCCTATTTAGACTATAAAAGATGTGTTTTGGTCCTGGTTTTGTTTGGATTCAGTTTATTTTCTTCCTATGAACTGGTACAGTGCTGCATTTTGGATTTTGTATGAGAATAACATTGATAAGACAGTGATGTTTTAGTTGTGGCTAAACAGTGCTTACTCTTAAGTCAAGGACTTTTTGTTTTCTCATGCTCTGCCAGTGAGCGGGTGTGCAAGAAGTTGGGCCAGGACAGATCAGTACATAAAGTGGGGAAGTTGGCCAGGAGGCACAGATCAGTGCTTGGGACAGGCTGGGCAGTGAGCAATTGTTATTGTGTCGCTTACTTTTCATGGGTTTTATTCCCTCCTCCATGCACCTTTCATTACTACTATTAGTTTTTTACTTTATTTCATTTATTAAACTGTTCTTATCTCAACCTATGAGTTTTATTTTTTTCTGGTTCTCCTGCCCCTCTCACCAGGTGTTTGGGGGAGCAGCTGGTGGTACTTAGTTGCCAGCTGGGGTTAAACCACAACACTGACACAGATGTGAACTGTAACTAATGCTCTTCATTCTGCTCTTACCTGGGTAAGTGATAGAGCACAACTTCTGCTCCTGTACTGTTGGAAGTCCTTGAGTGATGCCTCAAATAGAGAACATAAAGCTGCCCGTATCTAACGAGACAACAGGATTGAAGCGTTATTTTCAATTAAGAGCTCTACCAGTCTCTCAGAGTCAAACATTTTATCCTAAGAGATGAGATTACCTAAATCAGGAAATCGTTTAATTAAAAGTAAAAGATTAAACAGTACTTAATTAATCACAATGCACTGCCTGTATTCATGCAAGTTAGGCATCTGTGAATGATTCCTCTACCAAAATATCAACTAAAAAATGAAACATTCTCCAAACTTCTGTGGTCATGCAGAACAATTTCATGTAAGACTTCTCCATTTGCTTCCCCTCCACACCTTACCCCAAGAGGGTTGTTTAGATGCTTTGTTCAAGGCATCTAAAGTGCTTTAAAGCAATAGCACTTTTCAAGGCATTTAAGTGCTTTAAAGCAATAGCACTACTGAAACAAGAAGCAAGTGCAACCATTGTAATGTCTTTGTCTTCTCCCAGCATTCCCACACCTTCCCAAGAAAGACCAGATGTGTGAGATACATACATTGTAGCCATTGCAATATCTCTTTCAGAAAGGCTGAGCTTGGACGACTTAGGTGCTGCAGGTAACTCAATTTCAAATTTTGATAGTTTTGACATGGTCCCACTCTGTTAAACAGGAAAACAAGAACTGTCACGACCTGAACCAGAAAGGGACGAGTCGCCTTTGCCCAAATACTATATCACCAGCGCCCCCACGAGGCGAAGGGCGGTCATAGTCCAAAAGAAAGGGGTTTGCGCTTTCTTTCCTAAAAAAAACCCCAAGTGATTCTTAACACACACTTCTGTAACTTCAGAGGCTTTGTCGTCTCGATTTTATTACTCCAGCTACAAAAACATTTCTATTTTAATTCAGTCAAGACAAATTTGTATGCAAATCCCATGTACAATTGGTCTAGAGATTTCAAACACCAGTTCTCTTAACTTACTTTCCCTATTCCAGAAAAGTATATGCTCCAACTCTTAAGTAACTGCTTTCTGGGAAGGAGAAAATATCACTACCTCCTACCAGTAACAGTCTCCTTTAGCTCCTTCCTTATACTTACAGCATATCCCTTCCCCGGCCCAAGGCTTCCGCTCTCCTCTTCTTCTTTCCTTATGGAATTTATACTTAAGCAAGTTTTCATAGTTTCTAAAGCTTCTACTGGAATTCCCTTCTTATTCTCACTCATTCATTCTCGAGTGTGAAGTGTGAATACTACAGAACTATTTCCTTTGCTAGATCTCTCTTTTCAAGTATTACTTAAGTACAGAACCTTTCTCAGGATATCTTTAAATATAACCTTTTGAACACAAGATAAAAATTATTTAGCTTCAAGCTACATCTTGACACAAAAGGTGAAGGAGGGGGAATCATAACCTAAGTTCTTAAAAAGAAAACTGTGAAAGGCTAGTAGTTTCCCCCCAGCCACCTAAAGGAACATCATTTCAGGATGCAGTACAGACCCTACACAAGATAAACACAAATCAAGAAACCCATGTGATTAAGATACTTTTTAATCTCTTTCCTTAAACTGCCACAGAAATCTTCCTAATCCATTGACAGGAGCAAGACAAATGCTGTAGTTTTTTTTCTCATTTTTAAAATCACCTGATTGCATCATTTCTGTGGCAGATTGTGGCAGAAAACAGATTCTAGTTTACACTATACACTTTTTCCAAGATAAAAATCTTTTCCCAGTAACAGTAAGTGCTGCCCACAGGGAAAAACACCAAAAGAAATAACTATTGTAGACAAAGCCCTCTCTGGCTTGGGACAACAGTTGTTTCTTAAGTGCTACCTTTTTTCTTCATCTCTTATTCATTCAGTCGTATTTGGAAGGTTATAGTCATAATCACAAGAGAAAGGCCCTTGTTTTTTCTTTATCATACTACAGAGAGCAAATATTCATTTTAAAAGTAAATCATAAATACCTATTTAAGTGAAAGAAAATATTTAAAGACATTTGACTTGCAAAATATTTAGTCATCACTAATTTTTTCTTTTCTTTCTCGAGGTCAACTGTCCAGCCTTGTCTGGACACACAGCCTTCCAAAGAGCATGTAAGAAAGACTGAATTACCTAATTTTAAGCCATCACCTGGAGCTACCTTAAAGATTTGCTCATTGTCATACAAGGATGTGAACATATGCACCTCTTGGAAGAAATTCAAGCAATAGAATATATATTTAGATGAAGAAGCAGTTTAGGAAAAAATGAAAATGACAAGTTTGGAAGATATCTTTTTTACCTTGAAATAGAATGGCTGCAGGACATTGCCAAGGACAGTGGTTGAAAGAAGGATAACAGAGCTCTCTGGACAATACATGTACCAATTGACATTAATACTCTGACTTTTCAGAAGCTTTAAGCTTCGTTTCTCTGGCAATACCTGGCAAAACAGAATATTAGCATTAGATTACCACCAGGATTCCAACAGCATAAATGGTAATGCACAGGAGCAAGAAATGTCAAGCAAGAAACAGTTATCTGTAAAGGCATTTACTGTGCTAGTAATCAGAAACCTCACAATTACAGCTGAGGCCCTACTTTACTGTAGCTAAGGAAATAATAAACATCAAATCCTAATGAGCTCAAAGGTGCTGCTTTTTCTCACTCACCCTGATCTGGGTATAAGTTCTGTGCACAGTGGAGAAAACACCTAGCTGGTTACTACTAGTGGAGTTTTAATAAAACTTTCTTGCTGCTTTCACTCCCCAGCTTCCTTAATCTTTTTTATTTTGATAACTAAGTATAAATCAATTCTCTTCACTTCAAGGGCTTAGCTATCCTCTCTTTAAAAAGACACTTATATGATTTAGTCCTTTTACCTTCAGGGCTGACATCCATAATCCTCTCAGGTGCTAAATATAGATCTTTCCCCTCAATCAGAAGGAAACAATGCTGCTTTTTCAGTTACTTTCTTTAGTATTAGTTAATAGTAACAGCAATTATGAGAAACATTTTGTCTTAGCTCCCGGACTGAAACTATTGGGAAGTGCACAAGTTTTTTTTTTAGAAAGTGTTTAAATATCCCTCATCATGAATGTCAGAAAGGGTTATTTATTCATCAGACATCATTAAAAACACATGCAAAGGAAATTACACATTACACAGAGAAACTCAATGAGGTCAACACAGGAGAATGCTGCAAGTTGCAGAAGGGTACTACCTGGACAATTATTAGTTCTTTGCCACCTTTTAAAGCATTTACACACCTTCCTCAGTGCTGATTCTTTTTGCATGAAGTGGTATTTCACATTAGATTTCAATACTCATTTCTATACAAGCCAAGAACACCTCTTAACCTAGAGTTCCCATGGCTTAGTTGAGTACTCTTTAATACAAGGTGTTAAAATCTGTAAATGATAAATTTGCCCTGCCCTAAATATGCATTTTTCCTAAAAAAATTTTAAAATCGTAGTCTTCAAGCCAAATGGCAGAAAATGTTTTTTTAGCAGTGAATTTTCTCAGTTAAAGAAACAACAAAATAATTCAAATATGCTGTTAAAAATTTACATTTTCAAATCTCTAAGTATGTCCTATGGGAGTTATCTGTATTACCTGGTAGAATTCAATTCCTTGATCTGTGATGAAGACAATTTCTGTAGAACTCGTCCAGCAGAATCCTAAAATACTGGCATTCTTTGTCTTTTAACAAACAAGCAAAAAAACACTCTTTTACTTGGAAAAATTAACTATTCAAGTAAGCTAATATTACTAAATGAAGAACATGACATCAAAGGCAATTTAGGTATCCAATCTCTGGAGTTAATACTTTTGGCCAAGCAGACACCCAGCATGCATCAGTTGCTGTTATAAAGCATTCCCAAACTACATATGAACACAATTACTGTGTGACCTTGGTTTTTGGCAGCATGTAAGATTTACAAGTTTATTATACAATCAAATTTTATTTTCACTCTGGATAAAACTAAGTTTCTCTGTTTCAAACTATACTGCAAATTCAACATGTTCCTGACATGAAAAGCAGGAAGAGATATTGAGAGAAACTAAAAACTAAGCAGAAACATTTGCTATGACTTTACTCAGAATTTACTACTATTACACTCAGAAGTTTCATTACCATAAAGGGTTTTGCTAGAATGGTTCACTTAAACTCATAATCTCAAATAATGAAGCAGACAGTGCTTCAGCTTTAAAGAGTACAGGGATAAAAGGATCTGTGCAAATCAGATGTATAAAAATTTACCATAGCATTCTATTACCCACAAATGTAATTTGTTTTAGTTAAAAGTTGGAAAATACCAAACAATGACAATGGTGTTTGTTCCTGGTAAATAATTATCAAAATTAGAAGGATTATTAAAAAAATAGCAAACATAATATGAAAACTATTACTGATTAGTGACATTACAAAAAAACATCCACATTAGCATATCTGGCACTAATATAATCACTGTCCACTATTTCTGTATCACCAGCATTTATCTCTCCTCCTTATTGAACCTTGACATTTGTTGCCCCCACAATATTTCTGCACCCTCTAGGAAACAATTACATTCACAGGACAGGGAACTTTTTCCTGGTATTGTTAACACCTCTTTGTTCACTCAATTTCAATAGACAGTAGTACCTACATATCTAATTTCCTTGATGTTAGTGTTTTGGAAGGTACCTCAATTATTTCTCTTGTAGTCACTAGCCTAACTAACATCAGAATTTCACTTAAGCATATAAGCTTGGGACATTTAACTCACCTTACATTCCTGTGTATATTCTAGCTGAGGGCTATCTGGAATAAAATTCAAAAAATCCTGCAAAAACACCCATTAGATGTATTGAAGCACAGACAAGACACATACAGAGATACCAAAGAATAGATACTAGTTTATCAAATTGCTTTGGAAATATATATACAATAGAAAAACTTATGTTCCAAGACACCCTTACCAGAGTTGGTTACCCCTTACACTTTTTCTTTAAATGATGATATTAGCAGGACAACAGTGTTGCCTGACCAGCCTCTCAGGATGATGGAGAAGTTTTCACTACAGCTGCTGTTGGCCAACAGACTTCTTGAACATTTGTCTCAAAGAATTTTACTCTGGAAATAGATGATTTCCAGCTCAAATTTCCTAGCTGCAGGGTGTAGGTTTCTTACCACACTCTTCAAAGTTCTCTGCACAGCCAGGATCTTGTTCCCTAAAGAAAATTTGATGCACTTCACTTCTCCTTTGTCCTCCATCCTATAGAGAAACGGAAGTTATGGAAATATAATCTAAAATAGTTTCTTAAAGAATATACCCTAAAAGAAGGCAATGACAGAGAAAAAACAGTGTAATGCAAATGCTTTTGAATAGAGATTATTACTCTTGCCTGACTAATATATTCAAAACCCAGACTGACAGAAAATGGCAGCTTACTCTTTGGAAGTCCTGAGCACATCAATTACAGAATCATGGCTAAGGTCACACAAATTAGCACCTGAAATCATTGCAAATGCTCAGCTCTGTTGGCCTGTGACATGGCACTGGAAAACTTGTGGGACCAGCCAAATCTGCATCCTCAGTTCTGTGACATCAGCATCCTGCAATCTGCTCTGTCACTTCCAGAACTACTGTTGGTTGACACAAGACTCTTCACTTTCCCACCAGGACATATAGCCTCTGGAAGAATTTCTGATGTTAAAAGGAGTGTGAGGCTGTCTTCACACCATTAATATAAATTTTAAAAAGTATTCTTACCAAACAAGCATCAGCACAATTGGCATGAATAAGGTATATAGTTCCTCCAGCATATGTTAAGTCAGGCCAAAGAGAGACAGTCAAGTATGAAAATAATGGAACATCAGGAGTTCACTAAGTATTACCAGCACTTTTAGGATTGACAAGTGTAATCAAATAAAAAGGTAAAATAAACCGAGCAACTTTCAGGATAGGCCCTATACAATATCAAAGAGATCACAGTAAACATATCTTGATTACAAATTGCTTCATCCATGTTTGGATTGATATGGAATAAAGGAATACTTTCCTACATATGTACAAGAGCTATCACTCTTAACAGACACATATATAAAATAGTCTGCTGTTGTCAAATTTAGAAAAAATGTTTCCACAAGAAATGGAAGATACAGAAGAAGCCATTTCAAATTAAACAAGGAACAGAACCTGAAAAACCTATATCTAGGTTTGGACATTGTGCTTGAATCACAGACATTACTTGCTAAACTGTATCCATTGAAAAGTCATTGCTGCTGTAGGAATCACTCTCTCATATGTATAGTGCGTTTTAATAAAAAACTGTTTAAAAAAAAGAAGCCACAGCCTAATTACTTTTTCTTCCCAGAAGACCATAGGGAGGGAAAAGCATACTCTCTAAATTGCAAGATTGTATCTAAGAACAAATCAAAATATGATCACAAGTATTTGTAAGTTTTATGCCTGAATTATAGATCAGGACCAAGCATCACAGAATTTGAAGACTGCATCATTCTATCCCCATGATAAAGGTGCCTTACCTGAAGGAAATGGGACTTCTATCCTCCAAACCTTTAACAACAACTCCTGTAGCTCCACCAGACCGAACAGCAAAAACCTACAAAAGAAGTTTTGAACATATATTCAACTCTTTTTAATTAATAACTTTCACCTGCTTTCTGGGTTACAAGCCACCCCTTTTAATTTTTTTTACTAGACACAATTTGGGTTCTTCTGCCAATACGCCAGTTATCACTGACACAATCTGGAATTCCAAGTTCACTTAGAGTTGTCAGATAGCGTGGTACTGCAAAAGTCTTGTAGGCATATTCTGAACTACTGCACAGGTTAAATCAGTAAAAATCTTTATAAGCCTTTATCTTGGTTTTGTTTCTTTTACATTTTCCTAAGTCATGTACTAGTAAAAGTATCTAAGACATCACGGCACTGTTAAAAACAAAAAGGAACTCAGCTTGGGGACTGAGAAGAGAGGTAACTCAATGGCCCAGAGCATGTTATTAAATAGGAATAGTTTAACAGTAACCTGTAGATTTTAATGTACCTAAGGAGCTTCAGCCAACATACCCTAGCAACTAAGAATTCCCTTAGCCCAACTTCACATACACATGTACAGAACCTGCAAGAGATGTGACACGAATTGGGCTGGAATAAGATAACCAAAAAAAAAACAAACCTAAACAAAAAACCACACAAAAGAACCAAAAAAAAAAGTTTCATGCTGTTACAAACTTTACCTAGCTTAGAAAAAGAGTCAGGCAAATGCCTTTTTCGTACTTGTATGTGCAGCAGCACTAGGCACACAGATCAGGGCTCAGGGTGACTGGGACATTGGTCTGTACTATCAGCCATACTGCCAGTCTGCTATGCTCAGGCAGGAAATACGAGTGTCAAGATCATATATTGCAAGCAAGTCCACAGGCTTAGTAATATGATAAATATTTACAGGCTTAGTAATATGATAAATATTTAGTCTATCTGTTTTTAGTATTATGGAGATAGAAAATGAAGGCAACACTCTATCTCTGCAAGATGAGAAGATTGCATGGACAGGTCTTTTACATTGGAAAATGTCACTGAAATGTCGGTTACAAATGATTCTCAGACATACACTGGAAATCAAACTCTTAGATAACAAGAAAACACAGAGAAATAAATTTACAATGGAAAACAGGAATCTTTCAAGTCAGCCCTCAACAACCAGTTTCTACATAGTTACATCACATTCACACACTATGACACAGTGTCTCCTGACAAGGGTATTTCAACTGGCCCTCAAAGGTAATGGTTTATAAGAAGAAAGCGGCCCAGTGGAAAAGGATCTGGAGTTGCTGGATGGCAGCAGCTGAACAAGAGCCAGCATGTGCCCAGGTGGCCAAGAAACAGGCATCCTGACCTGTATCATCAATAGTGTGGCCAGCAGGAGCAGGGCAGTGACTGTCCCCCCTGTACTTGGCACTGGTGAGGCTACAACTCAGTGCTGTGTCCAGTTCTGGGCCCCTCAGTTCAGGAAGGACACTGAGAGGCTGGAGCGTGTCCAGAGAAGGGCAATGGAGCTGGGGAAGGGTCTGGAGCACAAGTCCTGTAAGGAGCAGCTGTGGGAGCCGGGGGTGTTTAGGCTGGAGAAAAGGAGGCTCAGGGGTGACCATATCACTCCCTACAACTCCTTGAAAAGCAGCTGTAGCCAGGTGAGGGTTGGCCTCTCTTCCTGGCAACCAGCGATAGAACCAGAAGACATCACTTTAAGCTGCACTGGGGGAGCTTTAGGTTGTACATTAGGAATAATTTCTTCCCTGAAAAGCTGATTAGGTGCTGGAATAGACTGCCCAGGGAGGTGGTGGTTACCATGCCTGGAGGTGTTTAAGGAAAGACTGGCTGTGGCACTCAATGCCATGGGTCTAGTTGACAAGATGGTATTCCGTGTAAGGATGGACTCAATGACCTCAGAGACTTTTTCCAACCTAAATGATTCTGTAATCATTCTCAACAGAGTGCAACAGCAAGAAACACCCTCAAGAAATACTGCTCCTTCTCCAAACATGCCACTGATCATGTCCACACATGGGGCAATGCACGCCAGCTATATGGGAAAGAAAACTTGAAAGTTCTGACTCCATGAATGCCGAGGTCAAAGAACGGTTACAGGAATAAGACAGTGGAATGTATCCACATCTGTGTAAGCCTCATGACAGCCGGTGGATCTTTTAGCTCTACTGAGCTGAACTCTCAGGAGCCCATACAGATATTAAGGAGGACCTGCTTAAAAGCACTAAAGCCAAGAAACAGCCACTTGGGTCTGTGCCACAGGGAAAGCTGTAATTATTCATTTTTTCATGAATATATTGAATTTCAGGAATTGCAAGGGGTGTGCAAAATTCAGGGAAATTAAGCTAACAGCAAAATTCAGGGAAATTAAACTAAAGTGACAAAGTTTGCCAGTCATGTGGGGACAACAGGAACTGAAAGGAAAAGTGCTGAGTCCGATGAATTCCAGAAACACCTTACGGCAGTGAGAGTAAGGCAGGTGAAATCCAACTTAATAAACGGGTAAAGGGGAAAAAAAAAATTCGACCGCCTCTAGCACAATGACAGCTCCTGAAGAACAACTGGGCTCACTCCCGGCAGTCGAGGGACGGGAGGAAACCGAAGCCGGGCAGGGAACCAAAGTCAAGCTGGCGAGCAGCAGCGGGCCGGGCTGAGCCCACAGGCCCGGACCCGCAGCCTCGGCCCGCGGCAGGGCCCTGCCGCCCCCACCTGCTTGTTGGCCTCGTCGAAGAACACGCAGTTGACGGCGTTCGCCTTCTCGAAGTGCACGGGCCGCGCGCACAGCGCCAGGTAGCAGCCGCCGCCCTCCGCGCCGCCCCTCGCTCGCCCCTCGCCTTCGGCTACTGCTGCTGCTGCTGCTGCTGCTCCCGGCACCTCGTCCTCGGCCGGCGCCGGCGGCTCGCGGCTGGCGGCGGCGGCCATTGCCGAGCCCCCGCTCCCAGGCGGCCGCTTCCTGTTTACACTCCCCCCGCGCGCGGCGCGCACGCTCCCGCCTTAAAGGCGCAGCGGCCCGGGAGAGCGGTCAGGCATCCCTGCGGGAAAGGGACCGGGAGCGGGAATGTGTCCAGCAGTTCCCAACGCCAGTGAACGAGAGGTATCAATGAGCTTAGGAAATGAAAGCGGAAACCTGGGAAGCTGCAAAATCTGTTTCAGGAAAGGCGTGAGTGCTGGCAAGGTGGTAAAACAGAAACCTGTGGGGTGAGCATAGAGCTACAAAGTGGGAGCACACTGCAAGCGTTTAGGAGCGCACGTTTTAGAGGATGGAAATAAGGTGCCAGGGTAAGCTCTGATTCTAACCAGGGTCGCTTATCAGGGCACCTCTCTAGCTGGGAGGATTTATTGTTGTTTTAAAAGCAAAGCTAGTGAACTTTAAAATGGTTAGGCAAGCAAAAACACTGCCTTCTTAACCAAGTGTGCAGGCCGTAGCAGCAGGATGGGGCTTTTGGCCCAATCTTTTATAGTGATTTTAAAACCAACTAACCAACCAACAACAAACCCAAAAATTTTATCTGGAGAAAAAAAGGAAACAACTGCCTCAGAGCTCTACCTTTATTTGTTCACAATAACTGCATCATCACTGTCACTATTGATCCTGCTCCTTGGCAGGAAACTGCTTTTTAGTGGCTTGCTGTAAAATAAAATTCAGGAAAAATATTATTAAAGCATTATCGAAGTAAAAGTCTGGCTTGGTCCTCATCATTTATGCTGAGCATATATTTTAGTTTGGACAACAAAACAGCAATGGGAATTTTTTTTTTTTGATGCACTGGCTAATGCCTTAGCTCATTAGCTGTAAGCCCTACATTATGATCTAGAAATTGTGTCACTAATGTATCTGCTTATTGGTTTAGAAATGAAAATTTAAAAAGAGGGGGGAAAAAAAGACTAAGATCATAACAATGTAAAAAAAAGATTAAAACAGTAGTATAGCACAGTTTAGTGTGGGAGAAATAGAAATTTAAGTACCAGACACTAACTCAGTATCATACAAGCACCTGCTGGATGGCTTGTGACCCATTTAGTCCACCTGCACTAATTTCACATCATACTAGAGATACTAAAGTAACAACTGAGAATTACAACAAGCTGTTTGTTCTGCAGAACCCTCCTGCATCACCAAACTATGCTGTTAACTGGAGATGACAAATTTATCCAAAATGCTTAACAAAATTTATTGCTTGTTAACCAGAAGTTTAGTTAATCCAGGATGAAAATTTAAGAAATTCTACTGACATTTACCCTTCTGCTTCTCTAAAAAACAGCATGGACTTCCTACAATTACAATAGAAATGAAGGTATCTTTGAGGGGAAAGCAGCAGGTAAGTATGTAAAATACAACTTGAAACTTGCCTGATAGAAATAAATCTTAATGGCCAATTTCAAAACTAAGATTCTATTTTCCCAATACTAATTCTAGAACTTTTTATTTCAAAGGAATCCAGGAAAATGCTTCTTTTAGCAAATTGTTTTCAACTAATTGAAAAGATGCCCAGGTATATTAAAATCTCAAATCAAATTCCTGAGCCAATTTTACTGCTGGAAGCAAAAATATATTCATATATAAAATATATGATAAAGAATATAATATATCATATATATTTGGGCCCAGTAGCTTTAAATTCAACAAAAGTGAAATTGCTTCATTTATTTGAGGCGTATTTGGTTTTTTTAAGCTTGTGCTAGACAGATTTTAGCAAGAAATTAAAATTACAACTGAAGCTTTGGTCCAAGCACAGAGATACAAGCAGAGGCCTATTTCAAACAGTAGCTCAAAAACACCCTCCCCTCACTTCCTGTTATTCCTTCTTCCTCTCACTTTTTGCAAATAGCTGTAGTAACAGAATCTTATTTATACAAGAACATTTTAAGGTATTAGCAACTGTTCTGAGATTTTTTTTCCCCTGAAATGTTAAGAATATTAAAACTAGTTATAAGCCATGAATAGGACTACCTTTTTTTTTAAAAAAAGCCTTCTCTTCTGTAGGAGATCTGGATATCTTTGACAACAGCAGCTTGTAGTTTTCCTGAAGAGGTTAGCACTGCCCTTGCAGTACCTAGTCTGTTCTTTCCCTGATACAATTATCTTGGGAAACTGTTTCACTGAGAAATTCGGAACAGACTTAAGTATCCGAAAGATACAAGTTCCTTTATTTCAAAAGTAAGGGGTAAATGCAAGATACTTGCCTGATTTAGAAAAAAGGAAGAGGATCCAGGTGTTGGTATGAAACTGGCAAAACCAAGGTTGTTTACTGTTCATGGAGTACCCACCCAAACAGGGTATTGTAAGGAATTAGTGTAGTCCTACCCTAAGACTGCTCTAGTGAAGCACCAAAGATCAATGAAGGCTTCCGTGATGCAAAGAATCATGCAAGAATACCACCACAAGATCTTAAGATTTTACTTCACCACCAGTTTTCCAACAAAAAGTGATAAAAAGTCATTTTCACAGCACACTGTGAGGTGGTCACATGTAGCATCACTATATTCTGCTTGATAAAGAGCAATATCAAAAACTAGAAACAGGAATCAGTTAAAAAGAAGTTGATTAGAATTACTTAATTCCAAACTATCCCACTACATAAGTTCATCTTTAAATGTGTTTTTTGGAGAGAAACATCAGTAGATTTTTAGAAGTTGCTGAAAAAAAACCAAACCTGACATTAAGAGTAAATAGACTGTGGAAACCCATATCAGTCATCATTATTTCTAAACAGAGCTTTTTTTTCCTTACAAGTGCAAAAAGAATACTCAGATTTGTCTATGATTATCTTTAGGGAAAGAACATTCGATGCTCCAAACTGATTTTCTAGGCAGAGAAAGGATTATTATAGTTTTATTTTTGGCTTATACCAAGTTCTTGGAATCATTTGTGTATTAAAAGAGATGCTACCTGAACTGACTTTATTATACATTACTGACTCAGGATTTCCTGGCATGTCACCAAGAAAGTCCTCTTCTAGTTGGATTCAAATCTGTTTCCCATGTAATACTTCAACAGTATTTACAGAGATAGAGCCACATTCCCTGTGCTTCAAAAGTCCAGACTTTTGCATTTATAAATATATTGCTTCGCTAAATTAACATTTTCATATGACTGCAATGCACAGTTTGCCTTTTCATTTTGCCCTTGGTGGAGATGGAGGAAAGGCATTATGTCCATACAAAATGTTTAATTAGTTTTTCAAGTTGCATTAGGAAAAAAAAGAGAGGGACTCTTCTAGTGTGCTTTCTTTCCCAACTAAATATTTTGGACAATATAGATGATTTTTAAATTTTTTTTTACTAAAAGATATGTAAGCTCTGAATCATGCAAAATATGACCATCTGAGCTACATTAGTCTAATGTAACTGGGCAATTGGTGAAGTTGTCAGCCTGTTCAAAGTGGTAGTGACAGTTCATTCTCATAGTGCCAGCATGATGTGTGGGACAAGTTAAAAAACAGCAAACCACTGAGGCATCACCATTATGCTTGCTGCGTTTTCCATTTTGGCATTCCCAGCCAACCACTCTCTTGACATTGGCAATTGACATTTATCACTGCACCAACAATGTTAGAAGCAGTAAATTTGTGTTTTGTTTCTTCAGTGGCTATAAACTCAGTGCTATTCATCATATATAGGTGGGTCTCCATCACTGGAAAACGCTGACAGTTTCTTTCCATGATTCTGCACGTGATCTTCATTCATCTTCTCCAAAGCTTCAATCTAGACAGCCAAAAATAAAATCATGCTGAAATCATAAAACCATGCCAGCAGCAGAACGCTTCTAAACAGCATTAAAAAGTAGCTTCTGAGGCCAGAGCAGGTATGTAAAATGTTGCTATTTCAAAGATTCAGTCACATGTAACAGCTTAAATATGGCCAGGTACACCTTGAAACATCTGTTCTCAACAAGGTAAAGGAGGTGCACTCCTTTACAGTTTGAAGCAATGTAACTAAAATGTACCAGTTGTAGGGAGGACTGGATGATTTCTTAAGACTTCCACTGTATTCCTCAAAGTACAGAAGTGTGCCTTTCTTCAGTGACACAGAGATCATGGAACTGTGACATTGTGCTCCCTTTATCTCTTTCTTTCTTTGACCACCTGTCCCAGGAGTCACCTAATTACCAGCTCTCACCTACTCCACACTGGACTAGCACAAACCTGCAATGTCATTAGTAATTAGGGAGAGTTGAATTGCCTCATTGCCCTTACTTTTGTTAGAAAATATGGAATGTTTGACAACTTGTTTTTTTTTAAAACCTGATACCAGGACACAGGCCTTGAGGAGTTACAGCCGAAGGTTGAAAACTGAAAGCTAACAGTGACCAAAGATTCATATTTACATCAGCATAATTTTAAGCTTCAAAATTAAAAATTCTAGCCTAAACTTTAAATTCAAATAAATTAACATCTAAACCATGAAAAATAAGCGGTAGAATAATTATTATTTTTAACCCAACTTTCCTTTTGCTGTACAAACTTTAATGTATGTAAGGCAAGACAACAGATTTTAAACTAAAATGGATCACTAGACTTGCCTTAATGCTGAAATGAAGCAACTATATTCAACATGAAGTCCTTTCTGCTTGGGAGCAGGGGGATCAGGAAAGGGGGTGGAGAGGTTTGTCAGTCTGAGTTTCTGTAAATGTTGGCACTAAGTTGAAATACTCAAAGTTTTAAAAAGAGATGCAGAATGACTGCTGAAAACTAAATGTGGGAAGTTCAGGTATTACAACAGCTACCATAGCTATCCAAATTAAAACTGTTAGACAGAGAAAGCAATACCTCTGCTTGGAAGTCTACTTCATTGTCAGCTGTAATATTTAAACCTGAGACAGCATTGAAGAGTTCACGCTCATTAAGTGCTTCTGCCACGCCTCCTTTCTGGAAGAACTAGTCAATATAAAGAGCACACATTAAACACTTTACTACACAGAACAAAATATTCCTTTGACTTTCCCCAGTTACTACATTTACCCAAAGTTACAATTTTGTTTTTTTCTGACCCACAGATAACGGAAAGAAGTTTTATGTTTTATGTTTTATGTTCTAGTGGTAACATTTTACTTTTCCACATTTTTTTCACTTTCAGAGGACACTATCAGCATGGAAAATGTGAAAGAGTAATCTTCTATATAGCTAAGATATCTTCTATCTTAGAAAACATGCAGCATAACACAAGATTATCAAAGAGGTCCTACCTGTGAAACATTCCTACAGTCTCTGAACAAAAATTCAAGTCCATGAGGATGTGTTGGCTCCACAGACTGACTGACATCAATGAGCCAGACCTGTAGTCACGAGAAATAGCAATTCACTTTGTATTAGTATTTCACAGTAGATGAAACCTTTTCCCCCCAAATTAAGAACAAACTCACCTTCCCATCATGCCAAAGCATGTTGTATTCACTCAGATCTGCATGGACCAGGTTGCACTCCCTATACAACTGCTGCATCATCTGCAAGGAACCAAATTAATGAAGGAAGTATGCTATACTCCAAATAAATATTGCTAGCATGACTATAAAGAAAAAAAAAGCCAAGACAACCCTACCTTTCCATAATCACCCATATAATTTACATAATTTTTACCTGAGTCTTCAATACCCTTCCATCCAGGCAGTTTTGGCAAACTGCCAGCACACTAAGCTTAGCTTTGGCAAAGTGAGACGAGCTACCCTAGTAAACTCAAGTCAGTTCTGCCAAGCAGTCCAAGTGCAGGAGACAGATAAGCATGTTCTCTAAAACACATGCCATTTTCACTCCCATCACACAGGAAGGAAGGCTCACAATTGTAGAGACTGAACCCTAGCCAGTACACAAATTCACTTAAACACACCTGTGCTGCTCACTGGTCTCATTCGAGACCTAGACCATTCCTCCTACCAAGATGTGGGGCTGGTTGCCTGGTTGAGTTTTTTAGTATCTATAATGCAATAGCAAGTGGACAGTTAGCAGGTGTGTGTTTGAACCAAGCAGATAATAGAAAATTAAAGCATCCACCACAAAATACTCTAATTGATTCTTCAGTTTCTAAGTTGGCTGAAAAGGGGGCAGGAAATCCACTGGAAAGTGCTTAAGCTTTGTAAATTAAGTGTTTGGTAAGCCCAGAAAGACTTCAGAGTATTCTCTAAACTTCATACTGCTTCTATAAAAGGAGGACTACTTGCTCACAATTCCTCTACTGCTAAGCATCTGTCTGTCATCAAATTCCAGTATGTTTTCCACTCATATTAAGATTTAATTATATTTTTATCAGTGCATAATTTCTTATAGATTTTAAGTCACACATTAAACAGCAGCAAAATAAGACTTTGGACTTTGTATCTTGAAAATTATGTAAGCATCCTGAAAAATAAATAAATGCTCATTTGTCCTTACAGTTATTCCCTTAAAAGAAAATACAGCCCAGAACTGGAGAACAAATCAGCATCATCTTACATTAAGAATCTGATAGTAGGCCTTTTTCATATCTTCACTACTAAGTGTTACATCCTTTAGTTTAGGAGCTGGGACTTGATCCTGGCCAATGAAAGACATAACCAAGACGTGTTTCTTAAGGATAACCACTTGAGGACAAGGAATTCCTGCATTTTGCATTCTGTGGATCAGAAAATATGATTAAGAAAAACAGAACAAAAGCTTCAAAGTCCTCAAAGTTCTAGTTCCTGCTATCTCATTTGCAATCTCAGAGCTGTGTGAGAAACTTGATCTAGAGTAAACAAAGTCTTTGAGAGAACAGAAAACCAAATAATCATATGTATTTCACACAGAAAAATTTCAGATTCTGGAGTTATAAATGAATCTAAAAATGCTTACTGAATACTAATCATTTTTACAACCCCATTAACTTAATGGGCCTGTAAATTCTGCTACAAAATTAAGATGCCAACAGCTTATGAAGCTGTAAAAAGACAAAGGCTTATTCAATCTGTGTCAAGTTGTATATTATTTTGGCCTAAAAGTCAAATACCCAGACATAAGAGTATCTTCCTTAAACAGAGAATAGGAAACTAACAGGCATTTGGCAACTACCCCTCCTTTCTCTTTCTTTACCTTGTTAAGTTATGCATTTCTTTCTCAGCCCACATACGGATAATTTTTCGTGGATTCAATTTACTGAAGCGGTCTTTAAATCTGTAGTCATCCTTAATGTATTTGTCACGGTTCTTGAATTCATTAAGAGTTGTTTTAAACACTTTGATGGCACATTCTGGAGGAATAACTTTATCTTCAGTTGCACTACTCATGGAAAAAGACAAATATATAACGAAGTTAACTATCCACATATTTACAAGCAAATGCATGGGTTTGGGTTTTTATACACTGCAATATACAGCAATTTTTAATGGAAGAGAGGATCTAATTTTCTATCACATTTAAAAGCCAACTTAAGTTTATAACAATTCTATGATTAAACTTACGTATGTTCTGTAACTTACCCATATTTGGGTTTTGGCATTTTGATTATAAGTTGCTTATGAAATAGGTTACCCATCCTGATTTGTTAGGGCACATATTTTCTCCCCAACTCCAACCTTCTCTTTTGACATCTCTAAACACATTTTCTGTATTTGAGTTTTTAGTTCTTTCTCAAACATCACTGGTTTAAAGTCAGTTAAACACAACACAGTCACCATAATGCACTCTAATCCTTCCAGTATGGCAGGAAGGATTCAAGAAGTGACCTGGATTCCAACTCTGTTCTCAACCCATAACAAACAGCACCTCCACTGAACTGCAAATACAGAGCTGACAACTGAGCAATCTCTATGGAAAGGCAACCTTGAGGTAGCCCAAGATCCTCTGTGGTCCACCTGAGGTAGCCCACGACAGCTCTGTGGTCCGGGGCAGGTCAGTGGAAAGAATTTCTCAAAAATCTTACGATTTCTTTTTTACAAAAAGAGAACTTATTTTTCCACAGAAAGGCAGGGTGGATTTCTCCCCATTAATTAATAGCCTTCAAGGAGGAAAGTGGGGATTTTTTTTACTTTATAGTTCCTATCATTTGGTTTTTGAATTGTATTATTATCTGCATATACAGGCTTTAAGTCTCAGCAATAAAAAAGGTTTAAATAAAAGATGTTTAAACATTTTTGTGTCTTCGGCTTTTTAAACCATCTGTTGTACTTAAAGCTATCATCAGTAACAAACAATATACTCACTTTCCTCCATAGGCATGAAAAACAACAGATTCTTTTCCCGTGCTGATGCAGCCTGTGATGGTTTCCAGCATCCCAGAATTGACCATCTTGTACAGAAGTAAACGTGTTTTAGGATCCACTGCTTTCTCCTACAACAGATGAATAGAATGAATGGGCAAGACATGAATTTTCTTCTCAATATATATAAATATATAATATCAGTAATAATATATAATCATACTATATAATTATTATATAATATTAATAAAATCAATATATCATCAAAGCAATTCTTTCCTCTACCATTAGTTTAGAATATTTATACATCATAAGAATTCAACTAAGTGGAAAGAATAATGTATTAATGAAATTTCTCTCAATTGACAGTGGGAAGAAAAAAAAGCCAAACCAAAATAAATATCTGAAGCCAAGCAAATCTTCTCCAGGACTGATTTAATGATTTAATACTCTTAGTTTCCCATCAGCTGTGCAGCACATAGAGTATTTTACTAACTGCACATATAGCCTGTGGCTCAACAGCACTTTCTAAAGTGTTTTCAAGAAGCCTTTACAAATCATGAATCACAATATCCCAGGTATTATATTTCTTTGATATAAGTAACAATAAAGCAAAGTGAAACACAAATTTGAAGAAGTCCACATCAGGAATTACCAGAGGCCCTACTCCAAACTCACTCATACAGTCTATCAAGTAAATTCCTAAATTATTAGGTCACCTCATCTTCCTGAAACTTTTTATGAAGACAGGTATTTGGAGCCATATGGTTCAACTGCAGAGGATTGGTCCTCTGGATGTTTCTATAAATAACTTCCAGGAAGTTTACTCATCATAGCTGATTAAGAGACGAGTTTAGAAAGACAAAGAGAAAAAAACCAGTAGCTGCTTGCTCTTACTTTGACATGGCTGCCATAGTAATGCAGCTCAAAGAGCCTTTTTCTAGTAGGAGCTGGCTGATATAATTTCCTTCAGCAATGTTAACATAATGCTGCTTAGCTGTTTTACTAAAAATGGAATGTTGCAAGAAGTTACCCAGCAGTATTTAGCTATTACACAAGATAAGGAGTAGATAGAGAGACTTTATTAAAAACATACAGCAGTGGAGTGCTCCTTCTTCTCATGGAGCCTTGCACTTCGACGTTCCTCTGAATATGCATGCTGCTTTAAGGCATTGAAGACTTGATTTGACAGCTTTAAGTCCATCCCAATTCCATCCCCAACTTGGAATTCAGGTGCAAACTATGAGCAGAAATAACAGGAATTTAAGCATTGTTACTAGCAGATGCCAAAAGTTGGCACAAATGGAAATCTCTCATTCTGACTTGGAAAAACTCAGGACAGATCTGGACCTATGTGAAACCCACTTTGTGCAATTTTGTTGCTGTGTTAAAAAACACACTGCTTTAAACTCAGAACTCAAAGTTCTACCCAAATTGATAGAAGATTACCTAACATTCTGCAAAAATAGCGCTTGCAGCATTTTCTTATTTACAGAGGTTGCACCAGTTATCTTAAAGAAAATGAAAGGTATGTACTATGGATAAACAGACTGAAAAGCTGTAAGTCAAACAATTGACTGAAAATAAGTTACTTGGCTTAACAGACAAAATTAATTAGAAAAAAGATTACACAACATCTATGCTTTTCAAAAATAGCTTTCGTGTTTTATTTGCTTGTGTGCCAAACTTGCTGATAGTTTTGTTTTGCCAAAACAGTTCTGTGCAAATTCTTGAATTGCTCAATAACAAACTATTATTAAACAGAAAACCCACAAAACTTAAACTGCCAATGTGAATAACCAATAAAGCAAAACTGCATTGCTTTCATCCAACAGGGGAAAAATAAAAGTGAGCACCCTACCCAGCAGCACTGGTGGACAAGCATTAGTTCTCTGGCTGAATTGCAGCATTCCAGTTTTACACACAAAATAAGTTTCCCTCAGTTTTCACTTACATTTTCCATGCGAGCAGTGTTTTTTCTTCCACATACCACTTCATCATGTTTTGTAGTAATATCTTTTCCTTTTCCTATGAAACCCCTTCTTGGTGTCGTAGTAGGTTTATCTGCCAGCAGTGAGAAAAAGAAACCAAACTTTACATCTAAACAAATATAATCAATACTCATAGAAGTCCCACAATATCCACAAAAGTAACATAATTTTATTTATAAAACATAAATTACTTCAGTTGTACGATCTTAATACAGTCTTAGGCTAAGCATGACAGCTTCTTTGGCTATGTTACAACTCACTTCTCTGTCTTCTCTGGGGTGTCAGACACATTTCTAGCAAGCTACAAGAGGAGTACTCAATATCATGTGCAGATGATATGTAACCATATCATCCAAACATAGATGACAGATAAGCACATCCCACAAAACTCCCCATGTACACTGGTTATTTTGCCAGATTCAGCCACTGAAGCCTGAATATACTGGCAGACAGAAGCCTGAAATTACCCACCTAATCTCCTGCTGACACCTCCCAATGAGGTGATCTGATTTTAAACGTAGCTGGTGTCTCTCCTTACATTAAAACAAGACCTAGTTTAACTCTGTCATATTCTCAGGTCTGTTTGCTGATGAAATTGTATTGGTTAAAGCTGTCACATACCTGCTCTGTATGGATCATGACGGGTATCCTGCCAATCAACTTCATCCTCTGAGCTGTCACTGTCATAGGGATGCACCTTCCGATAATTTTCAAAGGATATGGACACTTGAGAAACAAAACAAATAAGCATGTCTGTGATTATCAGGGATTTGCTGCTTCCTCTGCCAATTTAAGCTAAGTGCCAAGAACAGCTTCAAAGCAAAAATATTCCTTCTGATGAAGGTACCTTTGCTATCTCCATTGATCTTCTTCTCTTCACGCCGAAGCTGTGCATCGTATTCTCTGTCAAATTCCATCTGTAGCATCTGAGCCAGCATTAGATCACTAGAAGTGTCAATATTTTCTCCTGTAATAAATGGTCCTTCAGCAGCACTACGTAAGATAAAAACAGGAATTTAAAAAAATTAAACACAGCAATCTAAGCAGAAACACTGCTTTATACCACTTTCCCACTCTATACAACAGACTTCACACAGAGCTGCACAGAAAGGAATGGATCTCAGCTGTCTGCCTCCTCTCCAAGTCAACACTAAATATTAATAGATCATGACTTCATTTCTCTTTGCCACTCATTTACCATGCAAATTTTACTTAAACTTTTGCTTGTTTACTATTCTGCAAGAAGCATTAAGCTCTATTTTTAAGATGTCCTTCAGGAAAAAAGAAGGAAGCATACAGATGTATGCATGTGTATACTTATTTATATGTTTAAAACATCCAAAATTGCATTGCTTTGTTCTGCTTCACAGGAAAGATAGTCAAAATTAGTACAATTTTAGAACTAGTAAGCTCTTGGCCTTTGTTTAGAGCTTTCAAGTTGTGGGAGGATATAGGTGATACACCTGATAGTTCTCAAAATAACATGTTGACAAGAGTTCCTAAAAGGGTAGAAAATTAAACATTTCTGACATTTCTCTAAATATAGCTTGTGTTAACACCCCCAGAAAATGCAAAGAAAACATCAATAAAGTAAGAAGAGCAAGAGAAGAGAATCTTTTCTTCTAAAAGAAGACTTTTAGCTGGGGAGCCATGCCTGCTGAAGAAGATCTGAAGAAGCAGAGTTAGGGGTGACAGGCAAATCATTTACTATATTGCTATGCACTGAGCACATTGTAAGAAAACGCACAACAGAGAGAACATGACATCACAACTCCCACTCCAAGATCACTAATCCAAGGCTTAAACTTACGCAACAACTTCAGGAAAAGCAGCATTTTCTTCTTCCAGCTGCAATTCTTTTGCCAGCTGTTCACTCATTACATCGGCAAGAGAACATGATATTGATGTTGTACTAGGGGCTCCCCATGGACACTGTAAATAAACATTTTATTCAAGTCAGCATGACTTGTGCAGTGACAACACAATAATCAGAAAAACTGGCTATCGCTGGTTCCAAAATAAGGTCATGTAATATTGTAATGGCTCTTCTACAGATACTTGGGGAACTACTCCAAGAGTAGTTTTTCATAAACTCAATATGGAGAGCTGGGTTTGAAAAATTGTTCATAGCCACTTAGTAACGAAGAGAAAAAGTCAGTTTGTCAGCGTCGGTACCCTCTGCAGACAGAGTAAAGCCTCCCCTCTCTTGGAATAACCCAACAGCAATGGTTTACGCACAGCTTCCTCCCCCGTTCCTAGAGCCCTGAAAGGTCAGCCATCGTAAAACAAGCCCTCAAAACCGCAGAGGGACACACACAACTCGCTCGGGGAGGCGGGGGCTGACGAATCCTAGCAAGTTGGGACTCGCTGCCTACCGCCAGGATAACCGAGCTCACTCAGCTCCAACTCCTTCGGAGGGAAGCAACTCAGTCACCAGGCTGTCACAACAGCTCTCACCACCCAAGAGATAATTGCCGGTAACAGCAAACCACGCTCGGGTCGTTCTGCCGAGCGACCGTGACCCTGGTGCTGCTGGCACCACCTCGCAGCGCCCTCTCCACGGCCTCGGTCCCGGTCCTTCCCCTCCTGCTCCTCCACCTCCCCGGAGCCCGGACAGCGGCGGCCGCGGCCCCGCGGTGCCGGCACAGCGCTCACCTTGCTCTGCCAGGCAGGGCCCGGCCCGGCGTCGGGCGCGGCGGCGGCGACTCCCACCGAGTCCATCGGGCACGCAGGGGTGGGCAGGCGGCAGAAGCGAGGTCTCTCCGCGGGCAGCAACGCTCCGACTGCCAAACCTTCCGGGTCCTCCCCTGTTCTCCGCGGCCGTCAGGCGGCCCATTGGCCGGGGGTGGCCCGCCTTTCCGGTGATGTCACCGGGGCGGCCGCGGCCTCGCTGGTGGCGTGTCGGGCATGCCGGGGCGGCCTGCGGGGCGAGGCGGCGGAGCCCTGGCCCGGCAGCCCCTACCCGTAGGCTGAGGGACAACGCCGAGCTGCGCTGGGCTGGCGGTAACGCGGAAGGGTGAAATTAAATAGCTGGCGTTTGTTTTATCTTGGGAAGTAACCAAGGGAACGGAGGGAGGAAAAAAACCCAACAAACCAAACAGTAGGCCAGCAGCAAAACAAATGGATGAGATGGAGTCCAGAGGAGTGCAACGGAACTGATGAAGGGTCTGATGTGGAGCGGCTGAGGGAGCTGGGGGTGTTTAGCCTGGAGAAAAGGAGGCTCAGGGGTGACCCCATCGCTCTCTACAACCACCTGAAAGGAGGCTGTGGCCAGCTGGGGGTTGGCTTCTTCTCCCAGGCAACAAGCAACAGGACCAGAGGGCATAGCCTCAAGCTGTGCCAGGGGAGGATTAGTTTGGACATTGGGAAGAATTTCTTCCCAGAAAGGGTGACTGGATTGGAATGGACTGCCCAGGGAACTGATAGATTCACCATTCCTGGAGGTGTTAAAGTAAAGACTGGATGTGGTCTGGTCGTCTTGGTGTTTGGTCATAGACTGGACTCAGTCTCAGAGGTCTTTTCCAACCTAACTGATTCTGTGATTCTGTGAAATGAAATGGTTGGCATTTGTTTTTATTTCAGGAAGTAACTGAGGGAACAGGAAAAAAATAAAACAAATAATCCAAACCTTAAGCAAACAAATTAATTTGATCCAAATCCTGCAAGTCACTGTAGATACAAATTTAAATACTTTGTATGTGACCTGCTGCCTTTTACATCTCAATTTTATATATAATGTTTATCTGGCAAATAGTATTGTAACTAAAATGCCCTATTTCCAGGACAGCAGCATCAGGGTAGTGTTTTGCTACAATACATTAGGTCTACTTGGGCAAGTTTCCTTAAAGGAAGGAAGCAATGCCTAAAAATCTCCTATGGCCTAGCTCATCACCAACTGTTCATGGTGTCTGTTTGCAGTCAGACAAATGCAGTCAGAGTCCCTGCTGATAATTTGAAAACCAGCTCAGGAAAGCTGGGTGGCTGCAAGGGCAGAAGTTGTAGGGGATTCTGTAGCCTCTGTAGCATCCTCCAGCTTGCTCGAAGTTCCCTGTTTTATATCTAGCAAAGCCCTGCTGCCAGGCCAGCCAGTAAAGGCCATTCATATCAATTCTCAGCCGTGCAAGAATCAACTTCATTGGCCAAAGTGCCTCTTATTTGTCCTTAGCAACCTGCAATGAAATAACACAATCTCCTAGGATGCTCTGTTCCAGGGTTTCTTACCCCAGAAAGTTCCCAACTAAAAGACAAGCCGTTTGGAAGAGGGTAGGTTGTAATACACAACCTGCAGGTATGACACAGGGTTTGGCATGAAGGCATTATAGGATCATAGAATCATTTAAGTGGTAAAAGACCTTTAAGATCATCAGGTTCAATGGTTACCACAGCACTGCCAAATGCTGGTGAGAGTGATTTTGTCTGGCGATGCAGTACCAGCACATTTCTTACCCCCTGCACTTAGCCCTGGTGAAAAGAGATTTTTTCTTTCCCTTTGCAGCTGCCTTTTGGGGTATGAAAATTACTACCATGCTCCCTTCTATCTTTGTCTAAAATTAATAGTTTTATATCTGAGCAGAATATCAAAGCAATGTACTGCTGCCCTGGGAAAAATTGTTCTTGCACAGCTGTACAGGTGCTGATTAAGAAAATGGGTTTTGGTAGGTTTTGATTCAGAAAGACATGAACAGTGACTAAATATTCCTGTGTCCTGTTATTAAATTTTTGATTTTCAAAAATAAGTCTTCTATTTTATTCTCTTAAACATTTCCTGATTAGGCCTTGATCCTGTGACCTCTTATATGAATTGATCAAGGTAACTGAATTGTGTTATGAAGAAATGTTCTGTGAAATGATGTGTAAACAAAATCATTTGCGACACATTCATACCTCCCAATAAAAATAGTTAAAAATCTAGATAGAGCAGAAACTTGCCTTCATATTATCAAAATAATTCCAAAGCTGCATAGTGATTACTTTGTATGTAATTCAGGTCATTGATAAACAACATTAGCTGATCATTCTTAATCCCTCATTGTAAGTGGCCCACAAGAATTCAAACTTGCCTCTGTATTTGGCTACAAGAAGATATATCATCTTTCCCCAAGTCTTCCACTTGTACTAAGAAATATTGCCAAAGTCTCTGAGATATCACTGTAATATTTTGCATGAAATTGATACCCCTGTATTTTGTCACTTTAATAAAAATATCAAAAGTACTTTTACCACATGCTTACGTTAGTCTTTGTAGATATCTATAAACTGTGCTTACTCTCTTTTAAAGCTTTACAGGCTGAATTTGTGGCACAATGCAAAGTGTGCCTTTGTCAAATACATATTTGACATTTGTACATAAACAGGTGCTCTGAAAAGTGGAAATGTTGTATCACCCTGCCATCTCTAACACAAACATTACAGTGGCTCATCAGTGATCTCTGTGAGCCTGGATGGACCAAACATTTCAGCACTGGAAATCAATGTCTGTATTGGGCCACCACCTTACAAACCAGGTAGGATCACATCTGATGCACCAAAATACTTGAATTTATCTTGTGCAGGTTAGCTGTTCAGCTGTGCACTCTGTTGACCTTGTCTTTTGAGGCTAAACATAGCTGGTTAGACAGGCTCATTTTATGGCCTGGATTTGACCACTTAGTGCCTCCCTCCCTCCCTAGTTTAAATAAATAAGGTTCCTTATTTATGCTGTTTTGCTTTGTCCTCTAAAAAGAGGGTGTACATGTACAGAGAGGGCCCTGTACTTTGTATTACCTGGGCAAAGTCGAGGTAAGTACTGCAAAGATAGGGCCTTGCTACAAGGACTGAGAAAAACAAGGCTTACCTAGGCCATAATAGAAGATCACTCAGTAACCATGACCTGACAGGGCGTGTTTTTCACTGCTTCTCACCTGCCTAGGGTATTTATAGTTCACACATCACATTCACACAGTGAATCATAGGATCGTAGAATGGTTGGTTGGAAGGGGCCTTTAAAGTTAGCCATCTAGCCTAGCCCCCGCAATAAGCAGGGACTCTTGTAATGGGTGGGAGTGGGAGCTTCAGATAAAGTTAATTAGTGAATCCCTCCCATTGAGTCATGAGGTACAGAAAGGACCCCCTTGCTTTCTAAATTCCTTCTCAGAGAGGTGCCAAGGTGCATCTGGATTCAATCTTAGCCTCAGATTGTCAGTGGTTGTTTAAGAAATTATAGAGGTGTGATTGAACTTTTGTATAACTTTGTCCTGTAGGATAAATTATGGCAAAGCAGATCTATTTATATAAAAAGGAATGATTCATTATGATAAATTATTAGACAAAGAGATCTTAATCAGAATTATTTACTATACACTATAGAAGATAAAACTACTAGGACAGGATGGTACAGTGCACCTCATCAAAGCAACTATATTAAACCAATTCTATTAAAACTAGCAAAAAGAAATAGTTATTAAAGCAGAGATTGACGTTACTCACTTATATGAATGACCATGGGCAAAATCTCTTTCACTCACTAAGCCTTAGGGACTAACTTTGAGGGGGTCCCCATCCAAAGGAGAAATCTTCATACACACTCCAAGAAGGGTTATGTTAGAAGAACCTAACCATATGAAAATGGACTGGACTTTTATAGTGTAAAGTGACTGACTGCCAGTCATATATTTCCAGGTCAGCTTAGCAGCTTGTCTGCCAAACCTTTACCTCAGCGTCAAGATGTTAATTTGGGGTTGATGTGTCATACTGGTTTTAACATAATTCAACACCAAAACCACCTTGATGCCCTCTCAGTCCACCACTGGACTAATACCTTGTAAACGGCATTTTCCACGTTGCTCGACCACATTCCAGGGCAGAGCATCCTGCTAAACATCTTCAACTAGATCAGATTGCTCTGAGCCCTGTCCAGCCCGGTCTTGAATACTTCTAGGGATGGTGTATCCACCACCTGTTCCAGCATCTCACCATCCGCCCAGTAAAAAATATCTTCCTTACATCTAGTCTAAATCTGCCATCTCTGAGTTAAAGCTATTTCTCCTACCACCACATGCCCATGTAAACAGTCCCTTTGCAGCTCTCTTGCTGATCCCCCTTTAGATACTAAAAGGCCAGTCTAAGGTCCCTCCAGAGCACTCCTTGTTGCGGGCTGAACATCCCCAACTCTCTCAGCCTGTTTTCACAGGAGAGGTGCTCCAGCCCTCTGATAATCTTTGCGTCTCTCTCCCGGACTTGCTTCAACAGGTCTTTCCCGTGCCAAGTGCCTCGGAGCTGGACCAGCACTCCAGGTGGGATCTCACAAGGGCAGAGGAGACTGGACAATTCTTCCCTCCCCTGCCGGTCACCGTTCGGCCGCTGCCGCCCGGGCTGCGGCTGTGCCCGGGCTTCGNGAGGCGGTGCCCGCTGAGGCGACGTGTCCCCGGCACGGCCGATGGCCGCCGCCCGCCGCGCTCCGCGCTGACTGATGTATTTGAAGAGGCCGGCCGGCGGCCTCGCCTTCTGCCTCTTCTACCTGGCCTCCAGCTTCACCAACAAGGTGAGCGCGGGCGCGGGGTCGCCCCGGTCTCGGACGGGCCGGGCGGGGCGCAGGGAGGTGCGGGGGCGCTGGCTGCTGCCGGTCCGCAGCTGCGGGAACGGGGGGCGAGGGAAGTGCAGGGATCCAGAAGCAGGAGGAGGGGAAAGGCGAGAAAGTCGAGAGACTGTGCCCTCTGCCTTCCGTGCCTGCCCTGCTCAGGGAGAGCCGGAGGACTAGCCCTTCCCGGACGGGACTACCCCACGAGTGAAAAAGTCTATGGCACTCAAGCCTGCCGCCCATCCCAGTGTGCTCCCGAGACTGCGGATAGGGTGCCGGTTTCGTTTTGCTCAGTGTGTGACATTTTTATCTTTCCACGACAGATAAGTTGCGTTACTGCCTTGTTTAGGAGAGCAAAGAGAATGACATGAGGCAAATTCAATGAAGGAAGTGTTATAGACCCAGAAGTTATGCTGCGCTGAAAGTATAACTGATGCTGTATATATTTCATTATTGGGTATCTGGCAACTGCATTCATTCCCAAAAGAAGATCTGTTAACTGGAACAATGATATCAACTATCCAAGGGGGAAAAGTGGAATATTCAAAGTATCATTTTAGTAGTGAAAAAATTAACTTCCATGGAAACTTTGTTCCTTTTACAACTTCATTAACAGTCGAATTAAAGACAAGAACTTTGTTTTCCACTCCGTAACAACTTCTTATTAGTGTTGCTGAAATGTCTAAGCAGAAGAAATAGACTGAAGATGGCCACATTGTGAATAAAATAGTGTAATTTAAGCATTGTTTGAAAGTAGTTTCTTCACTCTGGGAGGAGGAGATAGAGCAACGGCACAATGCTATCCTATTTGTCAGCGTTTCTGTATTTCTGTTGCAGATTTCTGAAAGAAAAAAAAATATTGGTGAAGCAATCAGGGTATGAATATTCTGAGGGAGGATTAGAGAAAAACAGCATTTCAGAGGTGAAAATGAAATATTTTCTGGGCATTGGCCAGTGGTTTCTTTTCCAAGATATTATTAAGGATGCCCAGAAGTCGACTGAAGTGGGCGTGAAGCAAAGTTGTAGGGAGAGATAATGCACTTGATTTGACAGACTGCTGGGAGCAATGATCAGTTAAACAGAAAGGGACTAAAAGAGCTGCCCGGTTGCATCATGGATGGGGAAGAGTATTTGGCTTAACTGTGCTTGAGAGGAAGTCATAGGGACATTGACATAGGGCCTCCATTTTCAAACCTGAATGTAGGTTTTAATGAAGTTAAAAATAACCAGAATGTAGACTTTTCCGTTGTTACAGGTGTTGTGCAGATGCAAGCAGGGGTACAGGCATGTGTGGGTAGATTGTCTTGATTTAAAATGCATGTGACAGTTCTGACAGGTGTATGTGTAAAAGAACCTGTTGTGAATCAACATGCCTTGTCTCCGTATACTGATGCCAGCTTCTTAGCCACACCCACAAACCTGAAAACTGGACCTTACAAGGTGCTCAGCACAGTTTTCTCCCGGCTGAAAGGTTTCAGCTTCTCTTTTTGCCCTTGACAGCTTCTGCTGGCTCCTGGAAGGAGCAGCAGGTACCTTTCATTTCCTCTGAGGAAGCTTCAAGTATTTATATACTTCATTATGGGAAGTTGTTAGACCTGGAAGACATGTTTTTATGTCTTACATTTGCATATATACGTATTTAGTATGAAGAGGCACTAGCATCCATACGTGCAGTCCCAGACAAAGCAGGCTAAAGCAATGACACAGATTTTGCATTTTACTCCCATGTATTACATCTCTGATGGGCCTTGCATGATATTTTACACAAATAGTGTGTAAGCAGAATGTTAAGTCTGTAAGATATATTAGTCATAAGGAGACAATTATGTTAAGAATATTGCTCTTGGTTCTGCCAAAGATTGCCTCTTTGGTACAATGTGATTTTAATTGACTGGTGCTTATGGCTTTTAGTTCCTGTTAATCCTTTTCCATTCAGTGTGATGTATGGGCTGTGTTCAGACAGTGAAAGTGCAATTCCGATGACAGTCGGCATTGCTCAGTGTGTCCATTCCATGCCTCATGTACTTTAGTGTCTGTTACCTTCCAGAGTGACTGAGGTAGCATCTAGCTGTTCTGGCATGGGAAGTGTCACGAATGAGTGGTTTGCATTACTCAGAGAATCACCAGCAAAGGGATGAGCAAGAGCAGATGTAATATTAAAGTGAAATCATGATAAAGTTTGTTGGTGAGGTTCACTCTACTGCCATCAATTACTACATTACTACATCATTACATCATTATTGCATTAGTACATCATTACATCTACAACATTATTGGATGGTTAAAGCAGACAGAGAAAAATCAAACTAAAATCAGTCTAAAAATCAATCAACCTAAAATCATCTACATGGAAGTAAGAACAGGAAAGAGTAAGGGTAAAAGGGAATAAGACACTCACATTGAGTCACAGCATTTATAGTGGACTCGCTTGTCAAACTTAACCCCAGTTTTTATCAGTGGTTTAGT
Organism: Anthoscopus minutus; assembly: GCA_013399455.1. Classification (NCBI taxonomy): domain Eukaryota; kingdom Metazoa; phylum Chordata; class Aves; order Passeriformes; family Paridae; genus Anthoscopus; species Anthoscopus minutus. Next base: position 32,627 of record VWYI01034370.1, read on the forward strand.
CTAAAGGTTTTAACAGCACTTACACATAGCAGCTCTTAATCAAAAGCTTAATTTAAACAACAAAAGATTCATATAGAATTTTATATAGGCATAACAGTGGCTCACGGGCCTATCTTACTTACAAACCTAATGTACTTAAGAATCAAAGAGAGCAATATTCATAGTGAATTTGCTACAGCATATCCACATTCACACACTCAGACCTAAAGGAACATGTTCAATGTATACCCAGGAAAAATTCCTCTCAAATTCAGTGAAGTGCTCTCTCTTTGAGTGTCCTTGCATCTTCTTCATGGGCAAAGGGTCTTGAGGAAAGGGTCCATCCTTCAGAGATTTTCCAAGTGTAGCAAACTTGGGAGTTTTCTGGCTCTGAGAGGCGTCCCAGAGAGGACAGGTTGCTGGTTGCATCCTGCTGTGGTCCAGGAGAGCTCAAAGAGTCTCACTTAGGACTGCTGTTTACAGGGTCACAAGAGAGTTGGGTTTATGTTGGGTTATACCCAACATGTAGGGTG
>VWYI01034372.1:729-23613 GCA_013399455.1 Anthoscopus minutus
CTGTCCCTGAAATATATAATATTCACCTTCTAGAATATGCAATACCAAACCCATCACCTTTAAAATTTTAAGTAAAGAATACAGGTATTTTAAACCTTTGTGCCTTCACTTTGTGGTTTTTTTTCATGTTCAGAAGACATATTTTCTAATTTATACAAGCCATTTCACAGTCCACTGTTCCATAGTATAAAACCGCTGTTATTATTATTATTAGCTACTACTACTACTACTACTCCTCTTATTATTACTATTATTACTACAGACCTCTAATAAATCAGAGCAGGAAGCATATGATACACCTTACCTATTTCAGGTATTTATTTTGGGGCTAGAAGTCCTAAACTGTCATGATAGCCAAACCCAGGAAAGAGGCATTTTTTAAGGCTTTGACTTAATTTAGGCATTTATTTTTGAATGAGATTAGCTTTGCCTTGAAATATGCAAAAATACCTGCATTTTTCCTCGGCAGCTTTAAAAAACTCCTGTTGTGACCCTTTATATTGTAGACACTTTTATTACAGCCATCTAATGCTGGGTAAGATGAATTTTCCCCCGCCTAATCTGGATGAAACTGTTATAACATGGTAGTTGTATACAACCACACAAACACAAAGCCTGTGAAGAATATTAAGAGGATAGCTTTTAGAAGTTATAAAATGTCAGAAATAAACCAGCACATGCCATTTTAATTTGGTTCACTATTAAAGTAAATATCTGTCCTACAATAATATTTCTCTCAGCGGATGCATTGTGTGCTGCTCGCAGGCACTGCCCTTGGGTACAGTCAGACATTTAGCTGCTGAGCAAATCATTAAGCTACAATATGTCAGTGACAGTTTTGCTTTTATTCCTCTCCCAGACAAGTGCCGGCAGTACAAATACATCAGAAGTCCGGAGAGGGGAGCCATTACTTTTAAAACTACACAAAAGGTAGGAGGGCAGTGTTAGAACAAGGTAAATCCAAAGGAACTTCGTGTCAATGAGATGTAGTTGGCAAGATGCTGCCAAAGTGATGCATGAAAACTTGTTTTCTAAATTTTGCCAGAGATCAGAGTGCAGTGGTGCTAGATCAGAAGATGCTAGACAGGACATGGTGCAGTGAGAGATTCATGAGAAATGAGATGACAAGAGTAGTGAGACACATTTAGAAACTTTGAAAGAGCTGAAGGTAAGGTTCAAGAGTAAGGTCACAAAGCGACTTCATGACTGAGGCCTTTGAGGACAAAACCCTCTGAAAAGGTTTGCCTGTATATGACAAGTCAGAGATAGATATAACCTGGAACTAGTCTTTATAGAAATCCCGTCAGCAAATTGTTTGCCTGTCAGAAAACAATGATGTATTATTTTTGCATAGGTTACCACACAATAAATTCCTAAAAAGATCAAGCCATCTGGAAAAAAACAGTTTCAGTTACACAACATGAATAAAAGAGCAGAGGGAGGAGAACATTAATATTCCCATTCAAGCATTCATCTTTCCAGCCATGTTGCTCAGATACCTTAAAGTTATAAATACTCCATGAAAAAAATACACATTAGATTGTCAGAATTTTCTATCACAGTGCAAAGAGCTCAGAGAAGGAAATAACCAGTTCCAGTTTTCTTCATAGATCACATATCTATGTAAAGACAGTATAAGAAAATAAATCTAACATTAATTTGTGTACCTTGAGCGCTGTTGACCTGAGTGGCCACAAAAAATGGCCATTCTATAAGGAAAGTCTGACTGTAGTTTTGCTGTCCCTAGGAGCTACCCTAGACCCTAATTCATAAATAAAAGCATATCACTGCACTTCAGTATTCACTTATTGACACAACAGAAATTGGTGAATCTTGATGCAGATATTGACTTCCCTGCTGAGTTTCTGTGGCATAAATCAGAGATGAATCGGTAAAAGAGTGCCTACCCTGCATAACCACAGCCACATGGACTCATTGCGTGCACAAGATATGTCTGTACAAACCCAGCTATTTGAGACCCATACAGCTTCAAGGTACAACATATCTGCTCTCTAGTCATTACCTAAGGCTGCTTAATGGGGAAAAAACCCCCAACCTATAAATTCCTCCAGGACAAAGAACATAGATTAAAAACAAGGAAGAGTGGGAAAAAACAACCAGGAAATAAAGCGCTAAGAAAAAATAATTTTTTCTAAATTTTTACCACTGGTCTTTCCTCCTTCCTCTTATTTTGCTTTCTAAACAGACTGCAAAATGATGTTAATAAGGAGAATCCAAACAACTGTGATGTATTAACTGTCTGCCTACATTTCAGGAAGCAATGCAATATTTGTTGACTTATTTGCACGTCCGCATGTCTGCTACACTCTCTTCCTTGGTTCTAAATATTTGGTTCTGGTGCCAAAACACCTGGTGCCTCATTCAGACAGGGTTACTATTCTTATCTGACTACAGGAGAAACATATAAATCCTAGGTGATTCTGCTAGTCAGAATAAATATATAGACATCATATGCCCAGCTCAAGGCACATAGTTTCAATAACTCTGATTTGCCGTACTGTGTAATGGTCCCAGTACATTTTAGCTTCAGGTTAAAAAGGCAAAGGTCTTATGTAAATGGTTTTTTCTGCTGAACTGTTAACCCTCCCCTCCACCCCCACAATAAAGTAGACAGTAAATGTCCTACTCTCAATGCATTGGGGCATCATTGGATTAGATGGCCTGAAAATGTTCCTTCCAACCCAAACTAATCTATAATTCTATGATCAAATGCTATTCCCTCTGCTATGACCATCAGAAAGGGAATATCCCATAAAAATGCCTTAATTTCATATGGAAATTGCACAAGTGAAATGCCTAAGTAAACCTATCACATAATGCATGGCTCTAGAAAGTTTTGAATTGACTTTAACAATGCATAAGATAACCTAATGCTATTTCCTGACTAGAAAAGCTTTAAAATGCTTCACCTTCCTCAAGTATCTTTCAAGTGTACTGAAATAGACCCCAATCTCTAAAACAACTTGCTGAACTCTGCACCCTCCTGCACTCTATCTGCCACTGTAACTCAATATATTTGCAGAACAGCCAAAATGAACCCCCTAAACCAGCCCCTAGTGATTAGGGACTAAAACAATGCTTTCTCTGAACTTCTCATGAGAAAATGCACACTTCCCAGCATTATGGACTTAGCTTGCCTGGAGTGTAATTGCTGATATCCAATGAACTGCAGACAGTTTCCGTCTTTCAGTAATTTCTGTAACTCTTTTTATTGTTTTGTGCCTACCCCCAAGAAACAAGTTGGAAGGGCCACATTTGCCAGGGCTCAGAATAAGCAAATGCCTGAAGTCACATACCAGAAGAAATATCTGAAGAATACCATGTAGCTTCTTTGTTACAAAAAGGAAGGGGAAGTGAGAGACAAGACATGAATGTCAAGGTTACTGAGTGTGTATTAAATTTGGATCCTCGTAAAATTCAACGAAGTGTCGCTAAGGATGTCTCCAAGTGCAGTCTGGAGATTCACGCTGGGTTAATTTCAGGAATTCCCAATTCAAGTCTATGTCCAATTCTTCTGCAGGAGATTAACTGGATTCTGATTAAGATATTAACCTGATTTTAATTAACAAAAATTGTGCAAGAAAATATGCACTGGCTCTTCAGCCAATTAATTTCATAGCTTTAAATTAATTTCAGTATAAATCAGCTCTGGAGAAATTAGTTCACCGAGAGCCAGGATACTGTTACTCTACTGGTTGCATTTTCAAAGGAAAGAGCAAAGTGGAAAAAGAGCAACCCAGTCTGAATCATCAAAAAATATGCTGGAGCATTGTGTGTGTTTGAAAGCTTTCTTTGCATATTAAGTACTTAGTTTGCAACTGATTTCTAGGGAATCCAAAAGATCCACTGGCTGGTTTTGGATTCTGCGCTGTAAACAATGGACTAGCTCTGCAGGAGGATCACTGCTTCTGAGCAGAAAAGAGCTCAGAGCAATATCTCCAATATCTCCAGTGAACAACCACTCCTGGCAAAACATAGTATGTTTTTGCTCAGGTTCCGGAGCACAGGAACATAATCAACTGGCTCCTGTTCCACAAAAGGTGAAGACCAAAGATGTGCCTTAGAGATCCTTTTAAGAAATCTTTCGTACACATAGGACTCATATAATCTAATATTATCCTGTAAAAGATGCGTGTTTAATTAAAGCTAGCTGTCTAGGCACAAGGAATGGAAAAAGCTACACATTCAGGAACTGGAGGCACATGTTGTATGAACAGCTAGATCACCTTCTGGAAAGATTTAACCCATTCCATTGAATGTAATGAGAATGTGTTAAATCCACCAGTCTATATGGCTAACTAAAACCCAGTTAAGTTGCCTTCTTGACAAAGGAGGGTCCTGAGAAAACTCAAAGACACAACTGGTCCTGACCTATAATACGGTAAACTTAGAAATGTAAGCACTTTAAAAGCAATCTTTGGAATATTTAAGCATAGTAACAAAAGAAATCTATTTGGTTTAGGAGAACAGTTCTGTTACTATAAAGTCATTTCCATGCTGTCATTAAACTAAATAGAATTTTGTGCGGCCACTAACTAACTTTGCATGAGAAAATTAATTTAAATCGCCTTGTGAGTGATAACAGAAAAAACTCAAACATGCTACTCAAGCTGTCATGTCTACCATTAAACAATGCCCACATTACCTAAAGCACAATACCTTTTTCCTAAAGATCCACACCCTGCACCTCCCTCTGAAGGAAAAAAACACCACCAGGATTAGTTAAGGCTTCATACACGCATGGCCTGTAGCAACAAGTAAATTTACTAGATCTCTGACAACACATTCTTAAAATAAACTTAATAGTTTTCAGTCTCTGCTTACTAATTTGTTTTGTGGCGCCAGACAACTTCTCCCAAGAGGCTCCAGCTGAATTGAAGCAAGGTTCATTTCCTTGGCTCACAGAATAACGGGTTTAGCTCAGCCATCTTAGTTACTATCACATAGGGGACTTTCTTTTTCTGGTTTATACCTTTCAAGTATACAAGTATTAGGCCATAGGAAAGTATTCTCATTTAAAGCCTACTCATACAAAGTGTTAAATTTGAAGGTCATGGCCCATCCTAAGTTCCAGTTAACTCATGAGTAATAACAGAAAAATGTATTGCAACCTCACTAATGCAAGACATCACAATAGGATAGAATTCAGGGGAAATATAATTACAATAAAAATATTATCTCACTACATTTTGCACTATTTTAAGTAATTTCTCTATTCTGGAAAAATAATAGCCCAATTTCCCTTTCATCAGATTACATTTTCATTTAGAATCTACTACTGCAAACACCTACATATGTGACTAATATTTCAATGCTTCCAAAATAATTCTCTTGCTTAAAACCAGGGTGCATGAGGGGGTATAATTTGAAACTGAGACTTGTAATTTTTCACAATGAATTTTAAATTTGTTTTCTGTGTCAAATTGGCAAACTTTCCTTGAAGAAGCAATTAAACTTTTTAACTTTTTCTTTCTAGCTGTCGAACACTGTCTTTGCAGCAAATTCCCCTCCATTTCAGATCACAATTCAAACTCATAAATCTCAAGTTTTACAGGATTAAGAAGAAAATGCACGCAAGAGGAATTAAAGAGGTTGTTATTATTTGCATAATCTACTCTAAGTAAGTTTCCATTTATATTTCCATTAATACTGTTTCCATTTTATCAACTGGACTTGCTATAACTCACTGAGCAATGACACAAAAAGCATTCTTTTAAGTCTGTGTCAAAGTGATTGAACTGTTTTTTACTAAGAATTTACTTCCAGAGACTTCAATTTTGGTTCCTTCTCTCTTCTGGCATTACAACAAATAAAATGCCCGACTGACAGGAGGAGAACAAATGTCAAGCAGGTTCATTTAACATTTATTTTTAATTCATTTCAGAGTACTTGTACTGCGTAATCTCAAATATTTAACTTTTAATATTATTTGACCAGAGAAACTCTTTTGTGGTGCCTTTCATCCTTTTTGAGCTATGTTAAACCGATAACCTTTTGTAGGCGATTTAGTCCTACTCAGCTAGAGTAGATTAAAAAACAGAAGGCTGCCAAAATTGTTGATATAAACAAGAACAGAAAAGGATTCCTTTTGAAGTCATTAACTTTGACTTGAGACAAGCCTTGCAGAGTAATTAAAGATATTAGTTCTGCTGAGGAAAGAAATATTGTTGCAGTAATGTGTTTTTTTATATCATGACAATTTTTATTTGTCTATCCCAAGGGGCAGATCTTCATATTCCTATGGCAGTAATTAAGATATATTCTTGTATTATTTTATCTGAAACTCCTATGTTGTAGTCACAATGTGTATTGAAGAAGAAAAAAAAACTGGAAGAAGCCAAAGATTCCTTAAAAGATTCAAGCCAAGATCTCAGAAATCTGTTTAAATAGTAAAAATAAGTGCACAAAATTACTTCAGAAAAGGAGAGTCTCTACTCTTGAGAGTCCAGCATAATATGAGCACTGTGAATTTTCCAAGAGAGGAGCTCAACTGATATAAAGCAGAAGGACAGGGTACAGAAGTGATTGTGAAATTATGACAACTCCATCTTGATAGTATGTTGCTTCCAACACATCATTTCTTTTTCCCTCTTTGCATGAAATCTTCACTTACGTTTTGAGATACGTAGCAATTAAATAAAAATCAGCAGTAGAAAAATTGCATCTTTACAATCAAGTTTGTTTTTATTATATAAGAAATGTTAACAACCTATTTATGCACAGTTCACATTTTATTTGGCTTGAAAAGAGGTTACTGTTTTAGCTATTTAAATTGATTTGGCATCCCTCAAGCTTCTGAAAAATCTCTGATGTAGACTTCTACCACTGCTGTCCCACATGTACGGAGATACAAAAATCCTTCAGCTTTTTCCCAAGTGTCAGGGAAGCAATGTTTTTCTCAAGACAAGTTGGCTCCCAACAAATCTGCTGGCTATCACATCAAGGCAGGTGAAGGCTTGGGTATCTCTAGTCTCAAGTTCACATTTTTTGCCTTAGAGTTTGTACAGAAATGTGCAGAGGTGTGATTACAGCAGTTGGAACTTGCCAGCCAGCACAAATGTTTATCACTTTTAAGAAAGCTGTCTCCCACCCTTTCTTGAAAGGGAGCTGCGTAGCACTCACCTGTTGGGACATGACCTCAGCCTCCCACATGTCACCTGCTGTAGCTGCTGACATTGCTGAGATACAAACCAGGGCAGTTCCCTGGGCTGCAACGCCATGGGGGGCACTTGGGAAGTCACTGGGAAACTCTTGCCTGCAGCAATCTGAACAAAGTTGATGACACAGTGCTGAGCTGTCATCACCTACCTCATCCTTTTGGCTGGGGGTGTTAAACTTGTTATTTTAAACTGACTTCATGGCTGTTCAAAATATTTATTTTCTTTCCCTCACTAAATGTGACAGTGTCCTTGTGACCTGTTAGGATTTCTGCTTCTTGTGGGATGCAACAACAGGCTACTGAGGCCCATGGAAACCCATTCCAGCAATGCCACAGAAGCCCCATGGACCATAGGGCCAATGAAGAATAGAGGATACAGCAGAGGCTGGAGAACAGGGCAGATGTGAGAAGATGACAAAGCTCACTGCTTAGTGAGATTAACAGGACATCTCAGATGGAATCAGCCTGGGCAGCCCTCTGGCCGTGTAAGTACAGGTGGTTACAGAAACCCTTCTAGTCACTGATTGCCATAGAACTACCTGTAAAGCCTCTCCCCTTGATATCTTTTAAGAATGCTTCTTTCTCTTCTTACCCTAATTCTAGAAGAAAATGGATGTCTTAATTAACAGGATTGATTAATGAGAGGTACACAAGAGATGCATAACTTATAGGGTTTTTTCTCTGTTCTATAGGATCAAACAGGTATGGGAATGAATTAACAGCAGAAAATGAGATGGCAAAGGTATTAATCTTCATACAGACAACTGTGCAATATATGAAATGTCACTGATTGCTGGTCCTCTGTTCTGTTTGGCACCTCCAGAAAGATGTACACTTCAGCCCATCTATAAAAGCTGAGAGACCAGTTGGTCAGTTTGAAAGCAATATACTGCTGCTCCTCTTGTGCAAAACAATGTCACACATTCTAAAGAAAAATATGGCAGTGACTCCTTATTTAGGATAGTTCTGAAAATTTATGTGATCCATAATAAAAGTTTAAATCATTCTAACATTTGTACATGTAATTTTATTCATGCTCACACCCTTGCTAAATCAGATCCTTGACTGTTTTCCCTGTGCCAGAGAAATTTTTCTGCTTTAACACTACTGGTCAAACCTATCTTGTCACTTGGAAGGGTGGGCTCTAGCGTTAAGCTTTCCAAAGAAATATCTCCTACATTGCCTATTTTAAAAAAAACAAACACTTTTCTACCTAAGTTTGCTTTCTCCTTCTTTTCCAAAGAGGGAAAATACTACTAACATTATTTATCAGGTTGCATTGGGTGTGGCTGAGATGGAGCTCATTTTCCCCACAGCAGCCCTCACAGTGGTATGCTTTGCATCAGTGTGGATAACCAGTGGTTTTGGCTCTTGCTGAGTAGTGCTGGCACAGCATCAGAACTCTCTCCAATTTTCCACCACCCTTCAGTAGCCTGGGGATGGCAAGATCTTGGCAGGGGGTACAAATAGGACAGCTAATCCAAAATGACCAAAGGAATATTACTAATCTCCACCTACAAAAGCAGGGGCTTCTTGCCCCTGTCTCTACCTCCTATGGTGGAACACTCCAAAAATTGTTGAACAGATGAAACTAGATGTTTTTTGACTAAGTGGAACAAAATGTTTGAAACTAGATGAACTTTAAGGTCCTTTCACACCCAAAATTGGTTGTTGTAGTCCAAAGGTCTCATAATAAGTTGTTTTCTTACACACTTTAACTCAAGTATCTCAAGAGAAGACACTGTGACCTTGAAACATCTTTGTCCAAACATAGTTCTCATCCTTTGGATTTAGTAGTTTGGAGTTTATTAACTTGATGTTAATAAACCAATATATCTTTTAGATTTCTTAGCTGCTGAGCCACAAGCAATACCTCTGTTCTTCATCTTTTCATATACTCCCAAAGTTCTTGAGAGGATAATGAGGGTAATGCAGTCTAACATAACCATGGGAAAGCATTTTCTTTTCACTTTCTAGTTAATGAGCAACTTTCAGGATAAGTTTAATAAAGGTCCTTATGTTGAAGAACATTGAAGGGAAAAATGAAAAGAAATATGTGTGTACTGTCTCAAAATCTACTTGTTCAATGCAGACACATTTGCTCTAGTATGTGCTTACATGAAGAGCCATAGGTTGTAGTCCTTTTACTGAACAGGTATTTCAATCTACAGTCAGCAAAATACCTTAATGTGCTTTTGCACATGAACATGGGGGCAAGACACAGTATGTGGATCCTGTTAGGGTGACACAAACTGGCTTCAGTCGAGCAGGTACCTCTTCATGGCACAAAGGATAGTGCCACATGACTCAGCCCTGCCAGAGGCAAAGCTTTACCAGATGGATGCTCTGCTGAGCCTCCTCAACCCTGCTGATTCCTGAGATAGCTCATTAAGCTGTCTTGAGTAGCTCACTAAGGGACTATGTTGCTCCATAGACAAAAAAGGTTTACTTTTGGCTAGAGGGAAATAAATGATGGTAGATTCTATCTTGGGTTCTCAGTGTTTTTGACAGTGCACTCTACAGGTTCTTGGACACAGTTGTCTCTCTATTCCCTACTCACATGTGGCTGCCAAAACCATTTTTTCCCCAGTCTGCCATCACATGCCCTTCTCAGGGTAAATACAGTAGTTACTTATATAAACATACAATACAGCCAAGCCTTCCAACCTTTTTTTTATGCTTTCCTTTAACATTATTTAATAACTACAGATGTGCCAGCCATATGTGTCAGACAAATTGCACAGCCAGTTTTCACACTAGTGTCCTCAAAGGGCACTGCTTTCTCTGAGTCACATTTTGATAAGCAGAACAGTTGTTTAAACCTACTGGAGAACAGGCTGGCAAAACTCATGGCATGAAAGTGGGCCTGGACTTTCATTCAGACTATGGTTAAACTTTTTCTTCCTAAGAGATCTTGAGAATGAGATTTGGACAGTACATTCTACAGGAAAGCTATAACCTTTCAGGTTAACTCTTAGCTCCCTTACCAAGTATGGAACAAGATCTAAAGAGAAGAAATGTTAGGCAGAAGTGCATGGAAGTTCGAAATAAAAGTATACTGACTTGTACTACACATAAGTATACTTTTATATATATATATCTATATAATAGTAATGAAAATACTCCAGATTAACAGTTGAAATTTGAGCATATTCCAGTATGGCTATACTCTATTTCAACTGTAAAGGAAACATGCATTCTCTTCTTATATCCTGCACTGCTGAGTGAAGCTGTCTTTATAAAATCTAAATTTCTGCTTACACCACATCAAATTTGATGATAAAATATGCCCTGTCACTTGGTGTTCTTGCACACTCACTTGATGCAAAATAACAAAAAAAACCCCCACAAATCCATATTAATACAAATAGTGAAAAACCTACTGCAAAATATTCCTGTGAATTCCTGAATGCCCTCTGCAATCTACTATTTTATATTTCATAGAATTTTTTTTTGTCTATGGTTGATACACAAGTGGCTCCCTATAAGCATATATAAAGTCAGCAGTAACCAAGTATTCTGTGGAACTTGTAAAATGTTTCAAAGAATCATAATGTAGCATGATGAAAAGACAACTAAGTCTGATATGATGCAGCAGATTGCTGCAGATTTGCTTAGGGCAGGAAAGCTCTGCAGAGGGATTTGGCCTGGCTGAATCTATGTTCTGTGGCCAGTTGCGTGAGATTCAACACAGTCAAATTCCAGGTCTTGCACTTGTGTCACAACAGCCCCAAGCAGGGCTGCAGCCTGGGGGCAGAGTGGCTGGAAAGCTGCCCAGCAGCAAAGGACCTGGGGGTGCTGCCTGACAGTGGCTGAACATGACCCAGCTGTGCCCAGGTGGCCAAGAAGGCCAGTGGCATCCTGGCCTGTATCAGCAATGGTGTGGCCAGCAGGACAGAGGGATTGTCCGTCTGTACTCAGCACTGGTGAGAGCACACCTCAAATCCAGTGTTCAGTTCTGGGCCCCTCACTACAAGAAAGACATTGAGGTGCTGGGACATGTCCAGAGAAGGGCAATGGAGCTGGGGAAGGGTCTAGAGAGTAGATCATATAAGGGTGGTTGAAGGAGGTACCAGAAAAAGAGGAGGCTCAGGGGTGACCTTATCACTCTCTACAACTGCCTGAAAGGAGGCTGTAGCAAGGTGGGAGTCAGTCTCTTCTTTCAAGCAGTAGTGACAGGACAAGAGGAAATGGCCTCACACTATACCAAGAGAGGTTCAGGTATGACAATAGGAAGAAATTTTTTTCAATGAAAGAGTGATCAATTGATCACTCAAAAGGGTGATCTGGTGGAATTACCATCCCTGGAAGTGTTCAAGAAATGACTGGACATGGAATTTAATTGACAATGGTGATGTTAAGTCAAAAGTTGGATTCTATAATCTTGGAGGTCTATTCCAAACTTAATGATTCTGTGATGTTACAGTTCTATATTTGAGTCAATACACAAAATGTTCTGACACTTAGTGTCAAGAAATCAGCATTATTTGAGCCAATAATAGAACAGTTAAAACTTTCATTACTTTCCTATGAAACTTAAATAGTGTGTCAAGTAAATAGCTTAGAGTTCTGTCAGAGACATACTCAACAAGGTATAAATCTCTTGACTGTAGCAAGTATAATATTTATATATTCTAATGCCAGAATATTATTATTAATATGGGAAAACAAAAATTATAAACATTCATGTTTTAGAGAATATTATTTTTACAATTTCCTCCATTCCTAGAATTTCAGCACTATACTGCAAACACCAGCAGTGAACTCAAGGCCAGTATTTATTTCTATGGTTTGAATCTGCCCAATAGACAGTGTGAAGTGCAATCATCATCAAAAAATGCAGTATGAATATTAATTTATAAGTTAACAAGAGTTAACAGTAAGAGTTAACATCAATGTATTAAGGGTAATTTGGGTGGAATATGGAGAATATAATTAATGCTGAAGAATTTTACACTTGATATGCTCAAATGATTGACACCACATTTTTCAACCATGGACATTACATTTTTCATATAGGTTTTGGGAAGAATTCTAATTTCTTCCTAATAGCTATGTATCCTATATTTTAAGAAACCATATGCATTTCAACTGAGGACCTTAAGCCAGCTTTCTTTGTGTGCAGTTAGATTAATAAAGAAAATTGAGATGCACTACTTTAATGGAATATATGTTCCTACACTGCGAGTCTCTCCCTCTCTCTTTCCCTCTTTCCGTATATATATGAATCAAAATATTTATATACCCATACATAAGTTCCTGTAGATACATACACACAGACCAACCAACCAAACAAATAAACCAAAAAAACTCCAAACTGGTAATCCTGAGCAGAAAACTCTTTTTGATGTCTGTGGAATTCTTTTATCTATTCTCTCCACTCAGCTTTGATACTCACGCTACCCTGTACTGAAATAACAACACACCTCACTAAGTATGATTACAACTCAGCTACGTGTAGCTCACAGTTATAATCACAATCCAAATCCTTGCCCTTTTAGGAGTGTTCCAGGCTGCAGACCTGCTGGTTCTAGTAACATTAGTTCCTTCACTGTTCTTGTTAGCAGCAGCTGGAAGCCTTCATTCGCCTTCTCTCCAGAACTCTCTGTGTAGGGAGACATTACTGCATTGAAATACACTCATGCTATGTTAGACAGGTTTTTTTGAAAAGAATTTATTGAGATTTGTTTCACTTAACTTTGGATGAGGTAGATATCTGCATCCTAGGATAGCTATCCTAAGCATCCATTGTATCCAGGGAAGAGTAGTCAGTGGATTTGTATCCTACTGTTTAAAGATAGGTATTCAGGGTCATTTGAGATCCTTTAAGGTATCTGAGACATCTGCAGACAGCTGGCAAATATAACACATGATTAACAGGAAACCCGTGCCCTTCGGCAGGGCTGGACAGAGGTCAGGCAGGTCAGCTGGAGCCCTCACTTGGTCCTATGCTGAGGGAACTGAAACATGCCCAGCAGTGTCTGGAGAACTATTCAGCTCATCATAAAGAAGACACTCGCATTTGCTGAACAGTTTTGTAATTCCAAACTATACCATCAATTTTTTCATGGACCACAATGGGACCTTTGACAACTAGACACATTCAGAAAACTGCAATTAATCATCTAACTCTATCTGTTTTCAATCTGTCACGAACTACACATAAAACTTTACTCAGAGAGGGGAGTATGCAGATTGAAAAACATGTTACATAGCATCTGACACTACTACTAAAAGGGAAATGTGCACCTCTTGGCACCATACCTTTGAGATGAATATGTGGATGCTTGCCTGCATCAAACAGGCAGCCTGAAACAACAGGCAAACAGGGGAACACATCTCAGAGCAGGACAAATTCTGGGGAATGCTGTATCCATGTAAGTGCTGGTCTCAGGTTGGGTTAAACTGACTGAAAATGCATCCCTGAGCCACATCTTCCTTTATGCATCCAGTAGATGCAGACTAAGCACTGCCTAAGAAATCAAGGACTCCCTCTTCCCCCACAGGCTCTCAGTCCCAACTCCTGCTCTGTGCCCGCCCTGGAGCTGGCACAAGCGGTTGTATGGCCATTTAAGGAACCGCTCTAGGGAAATGATCTCTAGTAGAACTAAATGCAGAAAGAAACAGTTTCATTTTAATCTGTGTGTTTTCCCTGACCCAGAGTTCATGGCACAGCAGTAACAGTGCTTGTGCCAGTGTAAGGGAGGCATCAGCACAGTGATAAATACCAGGGGTGGACAGAAAGTGGGACTGCTGTGCTTGGCAGCAGTGCTGTCTCTTGATGCTGGAAGTAAGCCCTCATGCTAACATTCCTTGCTGGTATAAATCAGTGTGTTAGCATGTAAATCTGGCCCTTAACCTGAAAAGCCAGTTTTCCATGATATTTCCACTACAAAACAACTTCATCCCTTTGTCTGATTCCCAACAGAGACTGAAACCAAGCAGCATACGCTTTGATGGTTACACAAATCACATCACTTTTAACAACATGAAAACTATTCCTGATAGAAGGCAGGAGTTGATGTAGCATCCATTTAAAGAGGTCATAAAGGCTCCTGCCTCACAATGCTTCCTAAGGTTATTCCTACAGATAACCAGACTTCCTTTTAAGGCCCATTTCCATCAGACCCACAGACCAAGACACTAATGTGACTGAAGGACAGAGCTTTCTGAAATATTGTAACTTGCCCCTTTGGATCATTTTTGAGGCACCACCTTGCATCTGACTGCCCACCAGCCATCCCTTTAAAAGAAAGAAGTCAGTCCCACAAAATGAAGATTTGATGTCTAACAGGAAAAACACACATAAAAAGATCTAATACTCTACAAAAATTAATTCTCTTAAATTTGTGCTTTATATACACACTGACAGATACCTAACTAAAAATAAAAATACACAAACATGTAGCTTATGAAGTACCCACCAGAATCAATTCTAAAGTGAATGCATAATTTAAAAAAGAAACTAAATGGACAAAAGCCTGGTTTGTTTGGCTTATTTGTACTAAGATGTTAAATATGATAAGTATTAGGAAATTAAAAATATACTTGTTTTCACAGACTTTATATTGGGAAATATGTTAAGGGAGTCACTTCTGAATGTATCCATAATTGTATTCTATTTACTAAACCATTCAACATCTTGAGCTCTCAACAGAAGAAAGAACAAGGAATACAGGTCTCATCCAAAAATCAAGATCTGTGTATAATTCCCCCTTTCAGCTGCAGCTGAGTGCCCCTTCCATAGGTACTATATATACATGAAAACTGGAGAGGGAGTTTTTACAAGGGCATGTAGTGATAGACAAGGGGGAATGGCTTTAAACTGTAAAACAGTGGGCTTTGATTTGACATCAGGAAGAAAGTAAGACTGGCACAGTTGCCCAGAGAAGCTGGGGATGCTCCATCCCTGGAAGTGTTCAAGGCCAGGTTGCATGGAGCTCTGAGCAACCTGGTCTAGTGGAAGGTACCCCTGCCTGTGGCAGGGGGGTTGGAACCGGGTGACCTTTAGGGTCCCTTCTAACATAAAGCATTCTATAATTCTGTGATTCTATGACACTAGCCCTGCAAAAACACAAGTGACCTTCTCCAGTATAGTACTCCTATGCATATTAAAGTATTCATATTGATAAGCTATGTGAATGATTGACCCAGAAACAGATATTTGCTGGAAAATCCTCTTTATATTAAAGATGTAAAAGCATTGTAGGTGACATGTCAGGTCTGGGAAAAATGGGCAGCTAGCCCACATTTCTGTGCTTTCACACTTTGGAAATACAGTATTTTCTCTCCAGTAACATCTCCACAGCCACCAGATATCAACAGAGAACAAAATAAAATGATTTTTTTCTGCAGAGATTGTCACCACTAAAGGAGACACTACCTCTGCACAATCCAATAGATTTCTCTCAAAATTGTAATCAGCTATTAGAAGTGAAGTAGCTGAAATGACCTTGAGTATACTTTCAAATAAAACTGAGATGAGCTCAGTTGTTTAGAGCATAGTGCTAATCACACCAGAATTCTTGGTTCAATCTCTATATGGGCCATTTGCTTAAGAGCTGGACTTAATTATACTTATGGTTCCCTTACAACTCAGAATATTCTGTGAAGCAGTGAAACCTGGTTTGTGTTCTTGCATGTCTGCTTTTGAGGAATGGATTACATGCATAAAATAGCTATTCTGTCATGACCAGTGGGTAGAAAGAAATCTCATGTCTTCTTTTTCAACATCAGTCAAGCCCAAAAATTTGGCCCTTTGCAATAATAAATGAAAATTGATCTTATAACTGTGAAACCATAAATAAGAATCTCCTCACCTGATTAAGAGATAAAAAACCTCTACACTAACCAACTTCCCTTTGGAGACAGATATATCTAATATGTGATACAACATATCAGTCTTAAACCTTCCTCTTAATTGGGCCATAGTTTACCATGCTGAAGAAATGGAAGAGGGCAAACTTATGAGCAAACAGATGGTAGGAAGCACTGTTTGTAGATATCACTGCATGAGAGGTGGCATCTCTAAAGAAAGTGTCAGGAAGCACCTATTGGATTGAATATCTGACAGCAAGTGTTTTTACCATAGAGCTATCATGCCTGTAAGCTTTACATCAGGTTTTGTGGTAGGCCAGGACTGAAACTAAATTTCATCAAGGCCAAGATATTAACTTTGAAAATTGAATGTGTATTTGGCCTATTTCTGATTTTGATGATGGTAACTTAGGCTTAATTTTGGTTGTATCAAGAACAGGTTTCTTCAGAAATAACTTGGTTTACATTATGTTTGATGGCAAAAAGAAGGACTATGTCACAGGGCAAGGTTCTGCTTTTATCATTAATTACAGAAAAAAAAGGGCTATACTTGTTTTTATCACTCCTTTCATGGTTACAGTGATGTGATATATCATTAACATGTGTCCTTCAATCAACAGAGAATGCTAAATGATAACCAAACACTCCCACTCATCTGACCAACAGAGACTTTAAAGGGTGTGTCCAGTCCTTTTGTTAAACAGCTTTTGATGACTTCACAGTGAACTTTGACTTTAAACCAAAAAAACATTCTTTCAAGGGCCTCATTATTCTGGGCTGACCATATTTAAAACACTGCTTAAAGCACCAGTTCAACTGGCTAGTCAATACTCCTCAGGCACAATAGATTTTGCTTATCTCCTGAAGGTAAAGCCTGTCTGTGCAGGAAACACAGCTTGCCTGGGAGCTGGTCTCACTTATGAAATGAACTCCCCCAGGAATAAAGCACAAATCTTCTAATTTGAGTCAGAACATACACCTTTGATTTCTCTTTAACACACATAATAATAATGTAACAAATACATTTAAAAAAAGAAAAAGTGCTAAGTTACACTGCACACACAATTCTGCCCCAAGGAAAGGATGAAAGAAAGAACATTTTGTGACAGATGCTAATCATGTTTGCTCATGTACCACTGAAAGGTGTTTGGATACTATAGGAAGGGGTGGGGGGAGTGCAGTAAGATCCAACACAGAAGAGAACAGCCATACCATCAGTCATGTCCTGACACGTTCTGTAAGGCTGCTTCCCTCTCCCAGTGCAATGCTCTGTGCTCCATCAGGAACACATTCTCTTTACCATCTCATGGTTTACCCATCAAGCCAGATTCCTAAACCTAAAAATATTACAATGAATCCTGTAAATGTTAACTATGATTACTAACAAACAAAAAACTGGAATGTAAGATATTACTGACAGTACAGGGAGCTACCAAAAACTCAGTCAATAACATGAAGGTCCACAAATTTCTGCATATTTGCTATTAAGCAAATATGGTTTTCAAGCCCTATATCCCAGTTCCCAAAACATTTCTGAAGGTTTTTAGTTTATCTATTCTTATTTCAAGACAGCTGAATACCATATTGGACATCTGTTCAGATGTAAATCCTTTAAATGCCCTTCTGATGGGTTTTCAAAACCATGTAATTTGTAAAACTTTCAGATATCTGCTTTTATTTAATAGTAGATTACTATTCTTCAGCCAGAAAACTGCTGCTAAAATGCAGTCTCCATTCTCCACTCCAACTTGCCTTGTGCTAACAGTTGCAAAATCTGTGTACTCCTTACCCAACTGCAGGCATAACATAGGGAAATGAAAGAGACTGGTTTATTCTATCTGATTAATAAGTGAAGTGAAAGACAGCATGAAAATACTGTGTATCTTGCAAAATAGTCATGAAGCAGTTTTATAAGTTGAACAAATTGACAATAAAACTTTATGCTGGATACTTTATTGTGTCACATATGTTTTTATTTAACAAAGCCTCTGTCATGATTGATCTTGTAATCTTATCATATTTCTCAAACTGATATTTTGAATAGCAATAACCTGCATTTTAAACAGATTTTTTGGTGTTATTTGTACATTTAGGAATAAAGTCTTTGCCAGTCAGTTCAGGCACTGAAATAAAAGTGAAATTTGAAAAACTTAAAAATGTCAAAATTGGTCTCTAGTAATAAAAATGAAGTTCCTGCAAAAATTAACAGAGAGATCACAAGACATTTCATATTATACAAGAATTATCACGAGTAGGTTATTACCAGGCAGCCTAAAAGATTTGGAAGAAAGAACAGCATGAAAACAATTTATAGCAAGTTTGTTTCATTGCAGCATTTGTACAAGCAAGACTCTCCACTATTATAATGAGTTCCCCTTTGGAGCTGATACTTTCCTCCCACCAGGACACTTTGCATCCTTTTGCTAAGCTGTCCTTAGTACAACACCAGTCTCAGCCTGTTCTCAGTTTGGCTCAGATAACAAAAGTAGCACACAAGCAGTCATCTCACTGCTATGGACTGGATACCTTTAAAGACCCTGTGCTCTCATGAAGGGAAGGACTGGCACTATGGAATAGAGGAATACAAAATGAAGATGGGGAGATGCTGCTTCCCACCTGTCCTCCCTGGTATTGGCAAAGCTGGCCAGACAAACATTCATGCCAGAAAACTCTCAGAGGGGCTTCTCTCTTTCTCTGAGCCAGAATCTCCCTGGCAGCTCTCCATGGGCCCTGCTGCTTTATGTTATGGACAAATTGCAGTAAACAAAATTCTGCACACTCCAAGGAAAACTGAACTTAAATGCTATAGGCAGATTATGAATTACTACAGACAGGTGGAAATTCCATAGCAGATGTAATCTGCATGTCCAAAGTCTAAAAGGATTCTTGAGTTCTAGTAAACTCATGTGAGAATCAATACAAATCCTGCTTTATAAGGTTATGACACAAAATGTAGAGCATTTAATGTTGTATCTTCATTTCTGGTTTCAGGGTACTAAAGTCATACTCCAGTATACATTTATTTATTGGAGAGGGGCAGCTGGGAATCCTGAGAGATGAGCAAATGGCAAGCCAGAAATTTTGGTGTCCAGTTCATCTTGGATAGGGGCAATACTGTAAAACACCGCAGTGAGTGAGCATATGAAGAAGATTAGCTATACCACTGCAGCTGTTTGAATTGTTATATTTAGTTTTAGGCTGCGGCCAGACATGCATTAAAGAAATGAATAAGATGGTATTAAAAGCTGATATACCTTGGCTACTTGTTTCTGCACCTTTGCTGAAGGCTGCCTCCAGCAATATAAATCAACAGATCTTGTGAGCCTCTCTCATCTACTCCAGCACAAATTAACCAGCTTAACTTAAAGCCTCTTCATCAACAAGTTAAGGTAACTGAGGTAAGCATTTTGCTGAACCAGAGAAAGACAGAGTTCTGTTGTCTCAGAACAGAAGACATCTCATCCTGTGAGAGATGCAGCCCCTAGCAGTGGTTTAATACTGAACAGCTGAAGGACAGGGACATCTTACACCACCACAGCTGCTTCTGTGATGATTGTATGAGAGGGCCTCAGTGTTAACTTACTGAGATTCATACACAGGGCAGGTCATACATATACTACCACCAAACAGCATGCTTACAGATTTCAGAAGAAAAAGAATGCTGTATGGATGTGATTTAGATGCCAAAGTGCTTACAACTAGTGCTATATAGGGTTATGGAAACCAGACATCAATGCTGGCTTTGGGGCCTATGGAAAACTGTATTGCTGTGAAAGGACAGCTAGAGACCAGAAGGCTACCTGTTGGTTCTCCTCTACTTGGATTATTGCAAGATATGTATACTTAAACAATTCATTCTTAAAACAATTAGCTTGACTATGAGGACTGGAATTCATTCCAAAAATTAAAATTCAGTAAAGGATTTTTTTAAACCCTTCTTTTCCTCGCATGAAACCAATGGTAAACTTCCTACTATTACTCAGCAAGGATAGAATAAGATTAACACTGGACAGTTTTTCAGAACATACCGTTCCATTCTGGAACACAGTATACAGGTGAGATTCTGCAGCTGTAGGTGTAAATATATCTATGATCTTATCTGTAAGACACTAGTAAGCCCTTATGTTATAGCACTGTCAGTGCTATTTCCTAATTCCCACAGGCATCACTGTTACCCTCCTCTGCTGACAAAAACTTTTAAACTTCTCACACACTACCAGCAGAGCTAAAGGAGAATCAGTTTGCTGGAAAGGTGTCTCAGCAAGCGGCACTTCCTCTGCAGAAGATGACTTATACTTTGAACCCCTTTGTCAGCTCACATCTGCTGAAAATACACACTCAAGGGCTGCAGTGAGGTTTCTGCCAGTCAAGAGCTGGCAAGTGTGTGCAGGATTAGGGAAGGGTGCTGCACAGCTCCTGGACATATTCACTCAGTCTTGTGATGACATCTACTGGCTAACCTCAAAGGCACTACCCCACCTGTAGGGAAGCTCATTCCAACATTTTCCATGCTTGAACATTTTAGTTATATGACCTATCCTCAGAAAGGCCAGGTTAAAATGGAAAGGAAAATAAGGACTCATCGAGAAACTCTTATCTCTGCTGTTGATGCCTATTCTGACTGCACATCTTACCTTCTCCCATAGAAGAGAAATGCAAAATAGACATGTGATTATATGCATTTGGAATGTTTTTTAGGTGCGTGTATTCCCTTACTGTAGAAGTTTTTCAGATTTGCTGGGTTTCGGTCCTATCTTTTTCCCTTCTGTGATTTACCCCTTTTTTAGGGGCAAAAAGGACTTTATTGGTTTAACCCCAGCCAGCAGCCAAGCCCCACACAGCCGCTCCCTCACTCCCCCAACAGTGGGATCAGGGAGAAAATCAGAAAGGTAAAATCTGGAGAACTCATGGGTTGAGATAAAGACTGTTTTACAGGAAAAGCAAAAGCCATGCACACAAGCAAAGCCAGGAATTAATTCATTGCTTCTCATGGGCGGGCAGGTGTTCAGCCATCTCCAGGAGAGCAGGGCCCCATCACATGTAACAGTGACTGAGGAAGATAAATGCCATCACTCCCCTTCCTCCTTCTTCTCTCTCTTCATCCACTGAGCATGATGTCACATGGTCTGGAACATCTTTTTGGTCAGTTTGCATCACCTGTCCTGGCTGTGTCTCCTCCCAAATCTCAATTTCCTTGCCAGCATGGCAGTCCAAAAGGCTGTGGAACTGTGTAAGCCCTGCTGAGCACTAACAAAAACAACTCTGTGTTATCAACCCTATGTTCAGCACCAATACTAAACATGGTCCTGTACCAGGCACTGTGAAGAAAATTAACTCTCTGCCAGCCAAATCCAGCACACTAATCAAGGTATGTGAAGTGTACAATACAAACGAATTACATCAGATTTTTCAAATGCTCATTTGAAATCTCATTTCTACTTATCCTAGAGTTTATTTACTTCAGAAGAGCAGAAGAAAGGTGTCAAAAATCAATCAAACTTCCCTTTTAAAGTACACATACTAAACCATCCAAAAAGCATCATTCCTCCAGAGGAGATTATTTTCTCCTCTGGCATAGCATTCACATTATAATTGAATTCACTCCATCCAAGTCAGTTTAGTCTAAGTGAAAATCAACAAAACTGAAGGCACTCCAGAATAATTCTCCAGGACAAAGGTATTGTGCAAGTAGCTGACAAGCTACACTAAAGCTACACTAAAGAGTTAGAATGGAATGCCTGGCCACGACAGCCAGCTCAGGACAAAAGCATTAACCTGACAGATTAAGAAGATTTTGTTCATAGGCATGACATGATCTAAAGACAACTCTAAAATCCTGATTTGCCGAAAAAGTATTTGAGTAATCTAACTAAAGAGCAAAGTTTGCTATTAGCAATCTGTAGATAGTAAAGTTCAAAAAATTAAATCTCAAATGCATCTTCATTTATTGAAAGTCCCTTAACATTTTTAGATCACAGTATAAACACTAAGATTAAAAATTCAGACCATTAACTAACCAATATTCCTGCTTTTCAACAATGGCCTTTTAAAAACTTAAGGTAGAAGATATCCCTGGGTAACATGAAAGGTATTTCAAACTATGTCACATGAACAGGAGCATTGCCAGAAGCCAGCTATTACTCTGGAAGCACCCTTCAGTGGTCATTCAGTCAGTTTGTGTAGTTTCTTTTTTCTTTTCTTCCCCCTAGGTAGGACCAATTATTGGACACAGATCTGAGAGCACACAGGCAGCTCTCACCGAGGTCAGGAAACAACTACTTAATGTATCCTGCTTTCAACTCTGCTAATGAATGGGTAACTCCTAGGTTAAAAATTATCTTCCAAGGTTTATTTACTTTATGCTAGAAAGGGCAGGGGAAAAAGAAAAAGGGTGAATTGAAATCCCTGCTTCTTGTATGTTTAACCTGTGTGTGTGAAATTAAATGGTAGTAATCACAAAATATCTGTTAGCTTGCTAAAATATTTTTGATGTGCATGCTAATGTCACCACCTAGGAAAAAAAGAGTATTAACGTTAATGTAGCTCCTAAGAGGATTTGAGCACAACTTTTTAAAAAAAGACAAAAGCTTTAATGTAATTTCTGTTTCAATACTCTCCAAGATTTATTCCACCTTTCCAAGATGAATCTTCCAAGAGAGATAAAAACAGTGGCAATGGTCAGGTTTTTTTTTAAAATTAGGTGATTATCTCTTCATTTTACAAAGTTTCCTAAAAATCTGCCCCAAATATAGCAAACATCCCATACTTGATTCTGAAGAAAGCACAGTGCCATAAGCTGAAGCTCCCTTTTCCAGTGGCCACAGATAAACACATCAAACAAAATAAAATATGGGGAGAGGGAGAGACAATAAAAAAGAATATTGTTA
>VWYI01034374.1:1877-15540 GCA_013399455.1 Anthoscopus minutus
ATCTACAACTATTTTAGGTCAGTCATGCTTGACCAACCTCATAGACTTCTACAATGAGAAGACTGGCTCAGTGGAGGAGGGGGACAGCATTGAATACTGCTTATCTTGACTGCAGCAAGGGTTTTGATGACAAAATACAAACTAGGTAATTGAAATTTGAATTAAAATTGTCTGAACTGCCAAGAAAGAAAAAGACTTTGGGGTCCTAGTAGATAATGAGTTAAGTAGAAGCAAGTAACAAGCCTTTGAGCTGGCAGAGAATTTCCATCAAGAAATTCTGGAGAAGGGGGTGATCCTTCTCTTTCTCTCAGCTGTACTGATACATGTCTGGAGTGCTGAGTCCAGGTCTTGGCTTCCCAGTACTAAAGNGAGTCCAGTTCTGGGCTTCCCAGTACTAAAGAGACATGGGCATACTGGACAAAGACAATTAAGCATTGGAGTTTCCCTCATAGGAGGAGACGATGAGAGCTGGCACTATTCAGACTGAAAAAGCGAAGGCTCATGGGGGAAATCTTGATGGTGGGTATAAATCCTCTGATGGGTGAGTGAAGGATGGTGTCAGACTCTTCCCAGTGGTGCCCAGTACAAAAGGCATCAGGCACAAGTGAAAACACAGTTGAAATTCTTTTCAAGACTAAAGAAAGAAAAAGTTGGTGTGAGAGTTCAGCTAGAAAAGATTGCCCAGGATGGTTGTAGAATCTCCATCTGTGGAGATATTTAAACAAAACTTAATGCACTTCTGAGCACCTATTTATAGCTGACCCTCCTCTGGTCTGGAAGTTTGGTTTAGACAATCTTCAAGTGTGTATTCCAGGCTCAAATACTCTGTGATTCTATGCATTTCCAAACATAAATTTAACGCTTTACTTCAGATTGAAATTACATTAAAAAGATCTTCAGAAGATCAAAATGGTGTTGAGGTAATTACTCTCTGAAGTAAATATTAAAACAACATTTGTAGTAATGCAGATGGCAGAAACCTTGGTCTTCTGTTTTACATGACGTTTATAATCTGATATTATTTCTACCTTACAGATGCAAAGGGTCACCAGATGCTATTCTGCTGAGAACCTTTAATTTTATCCTTTTTACCTGAGACTATGTCTGTAAGAGACTTTTAATTGGGGATGGTGGGAGGACTAGCTTAGGAAGCACTGGCCCAGAGATGATACCATGAGTTTTTTGGTTCAGAATAGGGCTTCAGTTATCAGGGAAGATTTTGTCTCTTTTGATGGCGTGAATCAGCTGGCCAAGAGTGCCATTATAAACAAATACAATCCATTTTTGGTTTTGTATAGAAAATTTTAAAAGTGGTAAGACTGCCTGTGGACAAATTGGTTTAGATCTGCTTTTATTTGTGGCCCTGCTTTATTAGAAATTATTATCTTAATTGAACTAGCAGACTTTTCTCTCTAGACCGTGAAGACTGGGAAATCCTACTTACTTCTCTACAGTGCTGATTTTAACAACTACAGAGAAAAAAATAATCTACTCCCTTTCCCTCCACTCCTTCCAATAATTGAGGAACAATAAGGAGAAATTATAAATTGGAAAAACAATTTATTAAAATCACATTGACCACAGCAATATTAATAACAAAGAATATATTAGAGAGATAGAGTGTAAATATCCACAATAGGATATTTATCTCCAAGAACAAACTAAGACTCTTCCTAAAATTAGCGCTGCCCACATGGTCTCCAGACAAAGGCAATATTGAAGGAATTCTTAAAGGAATTTGAAGGAATGGAAAATGAGGAAGGGACTGGCACTCAATGGCTGATCCCAACCTCTTTTCTCCAGAGAGAGACAGGCAAGGTGGGGAATTTCCAGTTTCCTACACTCGGTTGTTCCTTCTGAAACCATTCTCCAGTGATGTTGTGGGTGGCATGGAACAGAAAAAAGATAAAAACTTCACCCCTTTTCTTTATAACCAGAACTATCCAAAATGGTTTTTCATCACTGTTGGAAAGCTGATTCAGCCACTGGTCCTAAGTCACGTTCAGACTATGAAAAGTTCACAAGAAAACCCCCTTGCCAGATGTGCAGAGGAAGTTCAATACTGGGAACTCTGAGCTAAGCTAGGCATCTCTAATAATATAGAATTTATTCAACAGAGAATGCACCTGGTGTTTTTCTGAAAGCTGTTGTTTTTCTGAACGCTGCAGACTCTTCTTTACAAGCTCTCTGAAGATTGGGCACAGGCAGATTAGCACTAGGCTTGCCCCAGGCTACTAAATCCTGCAGAGAGACAGAAAATAATGTCTCAGCCCTGGGACTGCTTGTCTGAGTTTGTTAACATGCAAACTGCATTCACACAGCTTCCTGTTCGCTTTGCACCATGACCCAGACTCTCAAAAAGAGCCCAACTGCTGAATTCTTGTTGTTGCTAATGCCAGTGTAATGGAATTGTTCTTAAGTGCTGGTGTGAAATTTCCCCAGGGTTAACAAATACCTAGTCCATGACTACATGGCAAGTCTTTTAAGCCTATTGGCATAAGCTACTTTGAAAGTGCACACAAATAATCTGAAAGAAGCTATGTAAAAAGAAAAGTACGTCTGAAATGCAGGAGCTGTTCCCGTCTGATCTTACAGCCAGTGGGATGTCTGAAAACCTGCCAAAGGCTGAGAACTAACAAAGAAAAAAGCACATTACTGGGAGGGTCCCAGTGTTATTATGAAGTTAAACTGTGGCATAAAGAATCCCCACAGAAAGTCAAGACTCCAAGTACACCTTAACAAAGCAAAGGCACAGGTTGAGCTTAATTTTCCTTCAAGGGACTACACTGAGAAGGCTTGGAAGTGCTGACTTCCTCCTTGACAGAAACTTTAGAGGTGACACATGTCCATGGTCTTTCTCACTATTACAGTGCTGCAGGAAATGGGAAATAGGAATATTTCTTACTCATTCTGCACGTCACAGTGTCTGGATTTCAATATTGCCTGTCTTAATGATTCTTATTTAATAGCTGACATCTACTTAAAAAGTTTTCCATATACACATTTCATTTACTGACAGATTTTGCTTAAGCAAAATTCACATTTGTCCATTTTTTTCAGTCTGTACTTTCTTTCTTTCCTCAAGCCCCCACAGATTTTCCCATAATGGTGCCCAAGCTTAAACGTAAATTGTTTAAAATGGTTTTGCATTTCATTTGCACTTATTGCTAAATCTATGTTGCTCCATTTTCTGCTGTGGTCTCCCATGTAGTTTGGTTTTCCTTAATCCCTTTGTATGAGCACTCTTTGCTTCGAGCAAATGAAACCTTGAAGACAAAATCAGCATATCCAAGGCAATATTGCTCTAGAAAATTTTATCAAATATGCTGCTATTTTGTGCAATTAGAAGAACAGCTTGATTGGTGCACTGAATTATTTAGATTTTAATATATATAAAAGTAAGCAAATTATACAGAGTTCTCTCCTTCAATTAATGATAACATTTTATTTTAATCTCTTCCATTGAGACTGTATCCTTATTCTCAAGAAGTGTTCCTAGGATCCTATAATTAGGTAGGGAAGCTGATGAAGCTTTTTAAGCAAAGGAATTGTAGGCATATTCTCTTGCCTTTGACCATGCCTGCATAAATATATATTGTCAACAGCATTTTATTTTTTGTCAAAGCAGGTTTCAGTTATCGTTTTTCTAGATCTAAGAAGCAGCCAGGCTGTTAGATTTCTTGCATCTTCTGCATCATCTTCCTTTCTCTTACTCTCAGTTATGTATTGCTTTTCATTAATAACCACTAAGTGCCTCCAGACTTATTGTCATGCTTATGTCTTCTGATAATAATTTCTTATCAAATCTTCAGCCCCATAATTCTATAAAATGCCTTCTTTTTCATAACAATATGCTAACTCATGTTCAAAGTATTATACACTGCAATCTGTTTCGTAGTTTCCCATAAGCATTTTCTTTTAATTCAATCAATTTTTTTTCATCACCTAGCAACCCCCAAATTCAGAAGACAGAAATGAATCTGCAACAGATATTTTATTAATTTTCAGCTCATTGTCAGAGGCATTTTATACTGTCCTGAGATGAAATTAGAACGTTAGAGTTTGACTTTGAATAATATATTTATCAGGGAAGATTTTATTCCACTGGGGTTATGGTTTGTCAAATTAATTTGTTCGCAGTTCAGCAGTCACCTGAGATATTCATTGAAAGTTCAGAACATCTGTATTTCTCATCAGATTTGGCTGATAGCACATTTGGATTAATTCATAACAACCTGAAGAAAAGAATCATGTATTTATTCTTAATCTGCATGCACATTTAAAGGGAGCTTGAATTAAGAATTTATGCATTACAGGAAAGAAAAAGAGGAAGATGTTTTTGGAAAACAGAACAAAAAATCATTTATTACTCAGCACCAGCCTTATGTAGGGTCATTTGTAGAATTATATTTCAAGTTTAAGGGCAATAAGGAATATTTGTAAGGTAAAAGCAGAAGGTTATAAAGCTGGTTGCAGAATTATAATTTTTATATGAAATTTGAAAATTCACAGTGGAATTTTATGTGAGAAAAAAACTCTTTAATCAAGGCCATGCTTCCATTTTGATTTTAAAATACTAAGTTTTGTAGATTTTGCACACATTGTTACTTGCACAGTTGTCAGAAAATTTCTGTAGGGGCTGTTTTAACACAGCCACGTGGACCTTCTGCAGCAGAATTCAAAAGATGGCAGCATACAATTCCCTGTACTGAGTACATGTTGTAAGATCAGACAATTGTCACTAGTAGTCATGAGAATGATATACCAGAAGCATGGATTTCTCCAACAAGCTGTAAGTAACAGATCTCGAATTTTACTTCTGGCACAGGTCTGATTTGTACATGAGATTTGAATAGGTAGATTGCAACAGCTGTGGTTACACAGGTGACCCTGTGGATTTGGTTGCCTTTCTCGATTTTCTTTTGAAAAATATACAAGTGCATTTATAGTGTTCAAAGAAAAGGCAATTCCAGTTTTATATCCTTATTAGCCTTAAGCAGTTCAAATCTGCATGTCCCCTCTCTGCCCAGTCCTAGGTTTGATAGGTTATACTGCTAGGGAAATTTCTTTTGTCTGCTTTTTAAGAATGTTCAGCTGAGACTGAAAAGGGTTTTTAACTGGTTCCCCATCTCAGGAAGGGTGAAGGTTTTCTCACTTTTCTGCCCTAAAAAAAAAACCAATCCCAGGAAAATAAAAAAGGGCAGGGCGAGAAAGAAATGGAGAAATCATCAGAAAATGACTATTTTATGCCTATATACTTAATGATAATTTAAGGTTTTGGATACTTGTTTCAATTTAGATATTGTTTTCAAGCTCACAGTTCTTCAGTCACCCCATCCATGTGGGCTCTTATAAAAACAAGATTGTGGGTCTGAAATATTCACAGACTCAGGAGATTATGTGGTCAAATGTGCAGTTGCAGCTGAATCAGGTGAAGAGATTCTGTCCCTCAGGCTGCCAATCATCTCCCCAGCCCTCATCCCTGGTGTGCTGGCAGGCTTTCATTGCTATAGTCCCTCTGCTCTACACAGTCACAGAGTTTGCAAAAGGCAGCCCAAAGGTTACTATTGACAGGATTTATGCCTGCCTGGGGTGTTTTGGCAGGAGCAGACAAGTAGTGGCTGCATTTCAGGCTCTGCCCATCCTGAGATGGTGGTTTCACCTGGAGCACAGGGATGCCTGAGGAGGTGGCCTGGGCACAGCAGCCCAGCACCTGACTCAGCAGCCATCAGGAAAGTGTGCCTACCTCCCAGCAATGACCTTTTTCTTTCTTTATTTCAGGTTTCTTAGCTTTAACAGTGCTGGTAACAGCTGTGTCCCAAGCAGACACAGTAGTAATTTCTACCACAAATCAAAATAGCTGTAGCTGCAATTGCCAGTTTGTGTGGTCTCTGAAATCCTGAATAAAAGACAACATGTTTAAGAGGTCAGATACTCACTGAGGAAAGAATGTGGGTCATAAGATGAAAAAGACTGACTTTGCACATTTGGTGTATGATGTTAACTAGTGCTTCATAATTCACTGATTTTTACTTTTAAAAAATTAATCTCAGTAATCTGTCTGTCTGCCACTGTTTTATTTTGTTATGGTGGTTTTGTTATGGAGGTTATGGGATTCTAGCACCATCAGAAATCTTCTCCCTTCCTCACTCATTTGACAGAATTAAAGCATTATAGTCACTTACAGCATCTTTATTTCACTCAGGAGATGTATTTTATGAAGTTAACACCTAATTTTAGCATAAACATAAACAAGTACCCATCATCATTCATAAAATTGAACAAAAAAAAGGTTCTTCATGTGTTTGTTTTTGTTTGTTTTTCATGTTCCCAGCCTGTCATTTAGTGGTGATAGGACTAAACAGAGGCAAGCAAGGAAAGCAAATTTAGCTGTGAAGCCCTATCAGTGAACTTTCAATTTTTTTCATCAGAATAATATATGTTCTGTCATGCATCTGCAGCTTCACTGTTAATCCAGCCTTTTTTGCCTGACAGATTTCACTGCATCGATCAAAACAAACAAACAAAAAAGATGGACAGGTCATATAGGTGGAACAATATACATAGTTCATGTATGGACTATTATATATCAAGCATAAATCACAGTATTGGTAAACAACCTTACAAATTATTTTAACCTTTTCAAATAAGATCACACTGTGAAACTTTTGTGCACATTCAAAAAATCAGAGAGGTCACTATTTGGAAGATTTCAGTCCGCATCTACTATTTTTCAGATTTTCAAAATGTTCCTTACTTAAAGGTCATCTATGGTAGCTCCACGGTAGCTTTTAGAGAAGTTCATAGAATTTTGCAAACTTTTTTTTGTTGAATTCTGGAAAATGCGGTCTTTGAAGCATGAATTCTTCAAAGATGTAAGGATATTTCAGGACCACACCATTCACTCTTAAAGTACATCAAATTTTGGTGATGTAGAAACAGAGAGAAAATTAATGTGAATTTATTTTTCTTCCCCCACAACTATTGTAAATAATAAATACAACACTTAGCTATATCCTATTTTCCTAAGAACAGCCATCTGTTCTTTGAGTTGGGTGGGTTGTCTCACTGGCTGGTTCTTTAAATAACCTGCTAAATGATCTGAATAAAGTACAATTTAGGTAAAGCCCACCAGGATTGTTTGAGAATAATATTTCTGAAGGAAAAAAGATTTAAGCATGCCTGTAAATACCTAATCACAGAAGGCCTAGATGAAGTACTTGGAATACTAGGTCAGAGACAATACCTTAGCTGCATGTCCAGAACCATATGTGTCAATGAGTTGACTGATGTGTTTCTTTTCATGCTGGCCTGTTAGTCTGCATTATATCTTCACCAGGAATACTTCTTTCTCTTTAGTAACATATATTAAAAAACTTCAGATGTCTTCCTTGATTTTTAATTCTTCTGCTTCGTGCTGTCTACCACCTTTCTTAGATGATCATAAAGTATTATTATCCCAGTATTATGTTATTTCTGCACTCTGTTGTTTAATATGTCTGAACTTGTATTTTTACCTTATGAGTGTTTATTTCCCAGGTATCTTAAGATTTTTTTTTTCTGAACTGTTTGAGTGAAGAATTTTGAATGGAAAAGATGTTTGCTTTAATGACTCAGATTCATGAAAAATGCTGTTCGTCCTCAGCTCCTACTTCTGCAAACACACACACACAGACACAGAGACACACACAATATTTTTAGTGTACTCTTTTGGCCATTGTTCTTACTAGAGCTGTAACTTGTACACCTATGACCAGACCTGAGCTCATGTAGAAGCAAGGTCTCCTCTCCATCTCTGGCCTGAGACAATGTCATTGCATGGTGATGACAGAAACAAATTTGTCAGCTTCTGGACGAAGAAGAAATCTTGCTCTTGGCAACTTGTCATCTTTACAGATTCTCTGTTGCATTTCAACAAATCTTGGCTGAGTCTGGCAGTTCCATAGTATGAAATACTGCCTAAATTAGTCTGGCAGGTACAACAGCTGTGTTCATCAGAAGTTCTTTCTTTCCTGTACTAAATTAAGACATTACAGCTTGAGATGTTAAAGAGAAGCGTGCCTCTTTGATGACTAAACCAATCCAAATTTACACAAGATGGATTAAATCTTTGATTCTACCAACAAGTTAAAGAATATTGTTAATATTTCTGCAAGTCTTTTCTTCAACTGCCTAACTTGTTCTGAGTATTTTACCTTCTTTGGTCCTCACATTGTGTACTTTTGCTGGCATTTAAATGTTTCATAAGCCTTATACCTGAAACCCATACGACTGGCTGAGTTTTATCTGCTGTTCACTATGTCGCAGTTAGCAAAAAATCTGCTAAAACCTTGTAAAATATTCATAAGAATAACAATTTCTGACTAACTGCAAAAATCCACTTGGTCACAGCTGCAGAATATATGAGGTCGTTATGCTCTTCAATAATAAGTAGGTACTTGGCTCCCCTAAATTTGTTTAAATAATAATAGGTAAACTGAACTTCAATATCTAGGGTGGAAGTCTATTGCTTTTGAATATTTACCTATATTTTTTATTATTATTAATATTGATATGAATGCTTAAACCAGAATTTCAGTTAAGGATTGAGGGCAAAAAAAGCCCAAACAGTGAAGTCACATATTATTATGTTGAAGTCATCATCTTGAGACAAAAGAAAATAATGTCTGGGATTATAACTGATCTTTTCAAAGACATCCGGGTGATCGTGGCCTAACCCATTCTGCAACTATGCAAAGCATAGCAGATGATCTTTTTTGATTTCACATCATCTCACAGAGTACAGTATAACCTTCTTAACTGACACTTTGCTAATCCTCATTTTTTTATGAATCTGCACAAAAAAATTGGCAGTGTTTTCACTTCCACTGAGCAAAGATTTAAGATTAGGAAAAAGTGCTGAGAGAATGATTCATGTATTGCTGGGATGCCACTATCTTTAGAATATGCACTTAGTAGGATAAAGTACATTATTAAATTGCTGACATGTGTGACATACGTCCTTATTTTCTGTTCTGCTTTCAAGCCTGATAAATTTCTAAGTCTGGTAAAATATATGGACAACTTGGTAGGTATTGAAATTGTAAAACTTTACCACACAGGATTCTTCATTCCTCATTGCAGAATCCAGGCTTAAATTGGGCTTCAGGCTTTTGGAGGTTATAGTTTTGTGTGCAGTTGTGGTACATGAGCTGCACAGTGTATCTGCTGAATCATAAATTATAGGTGAAACTATTAATTAGATTCCTCTTTTTTAGTCTTACAATAAAAAAAAAATTCTAGACAATTGTGGGTAATTTGATTACAAATCTCTGCTTGCAGTGACTTTTACTGAGAGGGATTTAATGGGTAATTTTTTCTCTCCACATGTATTTTTGGATATTAAAACTGGTTCTTTTTAGGACTTCTAAATTCCATTTGAGGATGGGATTATCTGGAATTCTGAGAAATTGTTGGGCCTTTTAGTTAAAATCAAAAGGCACAGCTGAGTAGTGTATAGATTTAAATTTCTACTCCATTTCCATTTAGAAAACAGTCTCTTCCTATAGAGAAAAATATCCTACAAAGGGATGTCAGATCATAACTTTCCAACATCCTGTCTGGCTCACCCACCTTCATAGCCCATCCCACCCCCCTACTGCTTCATGCATTTTTTTTTTTACTGTACAAATGCACTCAAGAATGGTACTCTGGATTTCAAACACTAGATAGAATTTAAGGTTTAAAACACTTGAAGTTGCAGGTTTTGGAGAGAGGAAAGCAAGATGCTATGAAGAGAGAGTTGTCTAAATGCCAGGAAATAGGAGGATTTCTATTTGTTACAGTCAAAAGCAATTAATATTTTTAAAATTCTCAAAAAATCATGCCAGCTTACTTGTTAATTATGACAACCTGTGATCTGCTTGCCTGCAAAATACTCCTTGAAAAGAGTGCTTTGGGGTAAAGATTGCTATAGTTTATGACAAAATAAAAAATACATATTCATAAATTATATGTGTAGTTACTAATGACCACGTCATCACCCTTAAAATACAATTCATCATACTTTGTTTCTTTTCCAGAAAAATTGAAAAATATGTAAATTACACTTAAATTCAAATTTGTCTCATGTTAATGCTTACTTACATAGTTTTACATCAAGTTCGTGAACTTCATAAGATTTGCCTTACCAGCTCTCCAAGATAACTAGAACAGAGTGTACCACAATCATGAATTGTCAATCAAATCAAAATCTATATAACATTCACCCAGACTAATTCTAAAATTGTTTCTGAATGGATCATGCTATTGAGAGTATGTTTCTATTCTTAGATTTTGCTTAAAATTACCTCATGAAATGATGAATTACTGATTCATTTAAGAACAAGTCATACCTTCCTCTTTTGTTTAGAATCTTAAAGCAAGGTCCATGTAACAGCAATGTCTGTGAGAATGCTCACATAGCATTTTTTTTATATTTATATTATTTTCTATGTCTCTGGGTAGATACATGACCTTTTTACAATAATATGTAGCACTACACTTTGGCATTTGAGAATCGTCTTCCCTAAAGTTTAAACAGAATATTTGTGTTGCAATTTAAGTTAAGCACATTCTATTTTTCTCTTGTTCTCTCAGAAGTCAGAATAATTGAAACCTGTCTTTTTATAACATCCTTTTTGTTATTTCCTGAGAATATATTCTTCCTTGAGTTACCTTTTCTTGAGTCTAAGCATGCTCTTTTAAGCTTCACTATCCTAACTTTTAATCACTATCTGACATTCAAGACTGTGAACTCCCTATTTTCTTTGTTCTCTTTTTGAACTGAGACAGAACAGTTGAGGCTGGGCCTTTAACAGTGTATAATAAAGGGAAGTATACTAATTGCTGATTTTACACATAATGCTTCTAATAATGTAATTCAAATCTCCATTTGCTCTCTCATTGACTGTTTTGAAGTATAATCTGTTATCCAAGATATTGGCATTGAGATAGTTGTCCTCTATTTTCTACTGCTTCTTCAGAATTCATTATTTGTCTCCATTTAAGTGTCTGTATATATCTTTATTCAGCTACACAATTGATGCCAGTCTAATTTTTTTTAATTTGTCAAGCTCTTATTATTCTTTTCCTGAAATATATTTAATGTTTCATTTCCCAGGCTTTAAATAACTCACACATTTGATTAGTTTACTGCCTTCTTTTCAGTTCTCCAACCTAAGCCTTTATTTGAATCCTAAGAATCCCTAACTAGGATTTTCAAGGCCCAGTTCAAAATTCAATAGCCCAACATGGCTTCAGACACTAATAACATTCCACTTGGATGGATAGTTTTACTGGTTACACTTTTCCATGAGGCAGCTTAACTAATCCCTAACGTTTACCTATTTCTAAAGGGTGTTTCAGGTAATCACCAAAACCTCCTGAGGTTATAATCTTCTGTCAGATCAGCTAAAGGGAATTAGCTGAATAGTTTGACACAGCTGGAGGAACAGTACTGTCATACATCTCTGCTGTGCCTCCTTTGTCTCTATTCCTGCTCAAAGACCTGGAGAAAGACCCTTATGGCTGCACTGTGATGGTGAAGTCTGTCCTCACTAGCTCCCCATTCCCCACACTGTCGCTAGTGGACACGAAATAGCAGAGTGGATTCAAAATCACAACAGGGAGGTTTGATCCCAAAATGAGGCAGGAAGCCTCCCTTTTTCAGGGTCTGCAACCCCTTTTATAAAGTGTTCTGATACAGGCCAACACAATTGGCCAAAGGAACCACCTCTCTGGTCCCATTGGTGGAACAAGAGAAAAACACATTCAAAACTTCTGTGTGACATAATTTTGAGAATCAAATCCTGTTTACAAAAACAATCCTTGAAAGAGAAAGTTTCCCAAAAGACTTTCCCTTGGGAACAGATCAGCCACTGACAGGCTTAAAAACTCTCTCAGGCTTAGAAAGTCATGTCCATACCCACACCACTGTGGCACTGGGCTGTGGACTTCCTTGCTAGCTGGGACTGGAAGGGCACCAGGAATCCAGGATGTATCCTGTCAGCAGCAGTCACTCTTCCCTGCGTTATTCACCAGCAGGGTTTTAGGCATTTCAAGATGCAGACTGACTCAGAGTTTTTTGCTTCCATACAAGTCTCACTTCAGCTGATTGCTGTGGTTCTGCTCTCCTTTCCACAAGGTCCCTGCCTTATATGACAGCATTTTTAGAAAGTGGTGCATCCAGAGAGCACTGG
This sequence comes from Anthoscopus minutus, assembly GCA_013399455.1. Taxonomy (NCBI): domain Eukaryota; kingdom Metazoa; phylum Chordata; class Aves; order Passeriformes; family Paridae; genus Anthoscopus; species Anthoscopus minutus. Next base: position 14,096 of record VWYI01034374.1, read on the forward strand.
CTCTTTGTTCTCATTTAGGAATCAAGCCCACATTTTCCATAGAAGATGAAAAGGCAGGCAATCCTCTGGATCCCCTTCTTGGCCTCTATCAAACAACACAGAAATAGAGCAACTGTGTGGGGTTTGGAGGTTAATCTTGGTGCCTGTTTTGCAGTGTTTGTGCTTAACATATCTCTGTAGAGCAATCTTCCTGACAGTGAGAACATCTTCAAGCAACCTTGATTCCCAGAGTGCCCATTCCTTACAGCTAGAGCTGCCACGACAGGAGGAAAGCTATTCCTGCCCTGATTTCTGCCAGAACTTTGCTGACAGTGGAAAAAGCTGCAGATAGAGGGGTAATAATGTCAACTGGTTTATTCTATGACCTGCAGTGTAAGGACTTTTGTTCATGTCCAAATCATGAAGTAGACCAGATAAGACCAAAATGTCTTATTAGACCAGGTATAGATAATTAGTGTTGGTGGTCTCTTAGTTTTGGGGAGGAGTTCGTGGCATTTTGACAGTTTCTTCAACACAGATTTCCCTTCCACCCTCCATTCACAATGGCAGCAGAGACTTTACTGGTTCTTGATTAAGCCTCGGTTTTCCCCTTTTTTATGCTGTCACTTATTAATAAAGTCTCTTACTAAAGTTACACAAGTTGATTTTTAAGCAAAGCACTCTCTGATTTGTCTGCTCCTTCTCCTACAAATTATTTATTTTAATTTCTTTAAGGTTTTTTTTTCTTGTTAAGACTGTATTAAATATATTTTGATGACTCTATCCTGCAGTGTGAAAGAGAAAATAAGTACCAGATATTGACTTGGCTGTTAATTCTTTTCTATTTCTGAATCTCCAGCATGCCAATGGAGACTAACTCATAAGGCAGAAGACTTGAGTGAAATGTGTGCTGTGGAACTGAAGAGCAACTGGAGGAAGGAGAGAAGCTCAGCTTAGTTACAATACACTTTTTTCAGGTATATTGGTTGCTAAACTGAAGTGACAGCTAGTCAGGCCAGCATGTAAACAGGTTAGGCAAGAAGGAGGAAAAAAGGCTAGGCTATCTGTAAGAATTATCCTAAATTGCTGCCTCTTTGAAGTAAAACAGCAACCAAAACATCAGAGAAATTAAAGATGGGGTGGCACACATATGTGCGTTTGCATGGTGTTTTCATTTTATTTGTTGTTTATTACCAAGAAAATTTGAACTTACTGGGAAAAATTATTTTTATATTAAACAGACAAATCAAAAAGTCTATGAGAAATCCCAAATAGCTGCAAAGAAATTTTACCAGAAGGTTTGGCAAGCAAATAATAGGAGCATTTGAGCATAACACAGTGGAAAAATTTACTCATGAAATCTGGGCTGATCATTTCTGCAATATTATGGTGATGGCTCCCAAAGTTTGACAACACTATTAAAGAAAGATAGAAAAATCAATACAGGCATTGTAATCCACTCTTTT
>VWYI01034381.1:6262-99961 GCA_013399455.1 Anthoscopus minutus
GAGGTTTTAAGTTTAAAAGAAGAATGGTTCCTTTCTAAAGAAAGCAAATACAATAAATGTGGAGTAACAGAGATTTAAAGATACATTATATTCCTTGAGGAAGCAACAAAGTCAACCAGATTGGCTGAAGAAAGAGCTAAATGTACATGCATGCCCACACAGAGAATTTCCTTAATGACTGAGGACTATTAAGCACACTGTAACATTCAAATACCATCTACAGATATTGCATTTCCTAATTTAAGAACACAAAACTATATTTAAATAGTCTTACATGTAACAGTGTAATTAATTACAAAAAGCAACAATGCTGATATCCAGGATACCCATGTACCTTCTCAAATATGTTTGTATTGCCCACTCACCCAACAGCCATTTGCAGTAACTGGCTGCTCTCTCTGGCCTCCAATAACTCTCTTTGTCATTTCCCTGCACCATTTTTGGAACAAACAGTGTCTCTAATCCTTATAAAAGAATCCTGGAAAAATTGTGTAATTAATTTAACCAGCCAACTTGCATATACGAAGGAAACACAGATACTTCTCCTCAAAAGTCTGTGGTCTAGGTTTTCTTGAAAGCATGACAGCATTTACTGAGATGCCCCTAACTGTTTAGTTTCCAAAACAGATCTGTACCTTTGTTCTGAAGGTTAGACTTCTTCAATTTTTTTTCATTTGAGCACCAAAATTTTCTAGTCACTTTTCACTAACTTGGCTCAAAAGCACTATAAAAGAAGCCACCTTTGTAGTTCAAATCAGGAAAGATTCTTTTATTTAGTCCCACTCCTGACACTGCAAATACAACTAAGTAGAAATCAGTACTCCAGTTATAAAATGTCCTCTACAACCAAACTGTATTTATTTTAATTTGCTTTTTACAGAACCTCTTAGCACCAGGGGACTGCTAACAACATGACTCAAACCACGACACAGTGACGCACTGCAATAGCTTTTTCATATCTGCATGCATACCCTGTCTCATAGCATTTTACCTCTGAGTAAAAACAGAAGTGGCAATATCCTGTGCCACAGGAGAAGCAGAAACACAGATAACAGGGTTCACAGTGTGTGGGGTGCCCCCCCCCAGGGGAGGCAAAGATTTGGTTATTATTACAGTGAGAGGCATGGCTTTGAGTCCTGAGAAGAGTGGGCTCCACACCTCTGCCTTGGGGGAGGTATCCTCTAAGCCCTGGAAAGGTAAAACTCCACCACTCTGCCCCTGTTCAAGGTTCTCTGCCTCTGGATTAAGCTGAGTGTGTTCCTGTATTGGTGATGCCCCAATAAATGGATTTTTGAGCTTAAACAAACAGAGACTTGTCTCATTGTGTCTCATGCTGGTCACCAGACCTCCCTGGACTTGATCCTGTGGCCACAGAACCCCACAGCCGTGCACAACCAAACTTGGCCAGCTGCTAAGACGTGCTATTATGGCTGCCTGGATGCTGACCTTGGCTTGGGCTGAAGCTGAGAGGTGGATACATGGCAGCAAAGCTGATCCTTGGAGGGCAATGTGTTTATATGGTACCAAAGTGACACAAGGCTGAGGAAGAAGGCAAAGACCTAAATGAGGACATCCACAGCTGCCCTTAGAGCTGCAGTGCAGAGTGGTGTTGGTGACTCTCAAGGGCACCAGCAGCCAAGGGAGGGCTAGAGGACTCTTATTTGCCTTCTTTCTTCCTCACACATCCAATACAGATAGAAAAATACTGTAAAACCCTTCTAGGACTTTTGACCAAAACAGCCATATTCTTGGGTCAACAAAGGGAGAAGTTGAGCTGCCTGGCAGCAATTTCTTCCTAAACAGGTTTTTTTTTTCATTAATAACTCAACTTTTTTGTGTTCCCTTCAAAACAGGAATATATTAAAAAATCCTCCCATGAAGAACATTTGCAATCTTCCTTGCAATTTTCAAAAGCCTTGAGAATATTTCCACCTATGTCAGCAGCTTTAAAAATTAGTTGCTCTCAGTTGGTAGGCAGGTTTAACAATTGAAGCTTCCCTATTTATACTCAGAATAAAACAAGAAGTTACAGTTGCTCAGACCTTTGGGTTGAAAGACTCAAACAGTCTTAGACAATTCACTTTCCCTTCAGACTTGGAGCCATCACAGTTTAGAGGTGTGCAATCCCCTCCACAAGTCAAGATCCTCTCAAAGATGGGCTTCTCCTAACAGCAGGCTGAGGCAGTAGGAACAAGCCACCTAAGGTCTCTAATAATGGAAAAACCTAAAAATTGTAAGGCCTAGAGGTAACTCATTCACACAAGAAGCAGCTTCTCTGAGAGAAAGAAATGCTACTTCTTTCTCACTTTCCTGGGACATAGTCTTGGATCAATTTTTATATTTACAGACTAAAGTATTAAGTATATCTTTCTTGTGGGGTTGCAATGGGTCATTTAAAATAAATGTAACATTTACAGTACCTCAAATTTTGTCTATACTGCAATACTTCTTGTTCTCACTGTAGGATATACTACAAATACCACAGTAAAGCTCAAATATCACAAGGCCCTAAAGTGTTGTTATTTAATGGCAGTCTCAAAATAAAGCTCATAAAACTGCAGTTATCTGCAGTACTAGTGGTACTCAGAAGTGAAAGACAATGAGATATTCAAGTTCCAGGAGTAAATATACTAAAGTCAGTGGGGTAAGAGCTAGAATTAACTTGACCCTTGGAGAAAAAAAAGTTGGTGTGAAGGTTGGAAGTGGACAGTAGATCAGGACAGGTATTTTCAACTGGAGAAGTTGTGAACTTCCCGAATGGAATCCTAAAAGCATCAGCTGGGATTCTGCAAAAGCTGTTCTCAGCAAATGGCTCCTTTTGCATAGCCTACAGGGTCAGAGAAAGAAGGATGAGGAGTTCTGGGGGGATTGCTAAAAGGAGTGGAAATCATAGCTCAGGTGACAGAAGTGAAATCAGAGAGGTGGGAAAACCTCAAGAGTGGCATCTGAATGTCTTTTTCACCATCAGCAAAGAGCCAAAAGCAGATGAAAAGTTTCTTCAAAATGTTGTAAGATTTCAAAGGAAGAAGTCCCAGGGGAATGACTGTAACACAGTAGAGAGTTGTCAGCATAAAAGCCCAGCTTACCTGGTTTGCGCTTGCTTTTGCTACCACTTAAACCCAAATAAACTGCTCACAACTGAATAATCACTGCATTGCTGTTCTGTAGAGACCATGAAATGAAACGGAATGAAATCTTGGCCAATCTGACCAAAAACCTGCATTAAAAATATGTATAAATCCAATGTGCCAGAGGGAGTTCAGCTCCCATCCTTATAATTTACAATCATGTCTTCCTCAACAACAATCTTCATCAAGCAATGCCAACATCCTAGTTGCCCTTCTATATTTATTAATTATTTCCACTTTGGGAAAGGGCCTTCATATTCATCTTACACTGCCAAAAATATATTTTGGAACAAGACTGGACAAACCAGCAATTAAAAATCATAAGAATTCATCTTGCAAGGTAGCCTAGAAAGTCTCTGGTCAAACCATCTGCTCAAAGCAGGGTCAGACACAAGACTGAGACCAGAGCATTCTCAACCTGCACCTCAAAAAACCTTCAAGGATGGAGACTGCACAGCCTCTTTGGACAACCCAGTCCATTGTTTGACTATGTGCCAACCTGAACATCTCATTTCAACTAATGTCTATTATCCATTATCCACCAAGAATGGAATACTGTGAGGAACTTGGCTTTGTCTTGTTGATAACCTCCCTGTTGTTACTAGAAAATAAAAGGTAAAGAGTATGTTTACATATACAAAGCATTATATGTTGATGTTAAATATTAAGATAAATCCAAATCAATGAGTATGAAGTCTAAAAGACTATCAAGTTTTAGAAATCATAATCTGGATATAAGTTTTACAAATGCATTGTGCTGCAACATGTGATCAAGAACAAGGTACAAAATGCACTTTCACTTCTCTTGTTGTGTGGAATTAAGAACCTGATATAAATCTATGGTTTCCACAAAAAATGTCTTTGATATCATAGGCAAGGTGTATCATTCACGTGGGAGCAAACCAGGAATAGTCCTATTTAAAACTTGACAAGTCACATAATTTCAGGCAAAAATGGCACAGCAGCTGATAGCAAACTCTCAAATCAGAGCACTAAAAACTCTGTCTGAGAAAAAAAAAATATCAGCTTAAAAAACTTGTTTCTTCACAAAGGTTTTATTTGTTTATTTTATCTGGAATAACCTACTCTTTCCCTTGTCCATGTTCCTCTAATCAGTCTATATGGTAACACTTTTCTGCTGGCAAAACAGGGAGGCAGCTATGATGCCAGTATGCCCAAAGCATGCGTCCGGCATGCCCCTGCTCGTTTAAAACTTTTACCAGCTTCCTGACTAGCTCAGCAGTGTACTGATCCAAAAATCACAACTTATGGACTTGTGCCCTTGACAGAAAGAACTGTTTTAAAGCTTGAAATTCCAAAGTCTTGTCTTCAAGAGGAAGAAAAAAAAAAAAGAAGAAAAAAATATGGTTTTTTTGAATATATATATATGAGTATCTATATACATAACAAATTTTTTATAAGCTATACTAAAAAATCTAAATAAAATTTGCTATATACTTTAGTCAGGAACTTAATATCTTCCACACATAATTTTCAAACTAGCTTCCCAATAAATGTTTCACACAATTTGTCCCCTAAAATCCACTTTTCTTCACTGAAGAAGTCATTCAATTTCACCAAAAAGTTTCCATAACAAACACATAGCAAATCAGACCACGGGGTAACATTTAATAATCACATCATATTTGACACACACAATATATATCTAAGTCCAAGAACCATGAAATATTTTCAGCCATGTAATTTATGCTACAGCAGAGAAGCAGAAGAGAATCAGACGGGTGCTGGCAGCACACTAATTTCTCGTCAAGTGTAACTTAGGCATGTCTAAGTTAATTCAATGGCATAAGCACCTTGGTTGATGAGTTCTCCATCAACAAAAAGACAAGGCCCACCATTAAATGCCACTCTCATGATTGAAAGGCAGTCTGGTGATCTTGTCTGTGAGAAAAGAGGAAACAAGGTAACTCCAAACTTGAGAGGTCCAGCAAAAAATTATTGCAATCTCCATGTTGAAAGACAGTCATGAAAATCTCCTTCCTTACTAGGTAGCGTCCCACAGGGCAATCAAGAGCAACTGGACCACACCCACCTCCCTAGATCTGAGTTAGCAGCCCAGAAGATGGCACAGAGGATGCATTATACAGGATGAACTTCCCCTGTATGTAGAGAAGCCCCAGGCACATTCCCTGCATTGCTAGATGCATGTCAATCAGACTGTGCAAGGGTGACATCACCCTGCACCTGCCAAAATGTGAATCCCCATTCTTTTTTTACTGTTTGTTCCAGCAACTGCCTCTCCATGGGTTTGGGCCTGAGGCTGGAGGCAGCAGGAGGAAGACTTTCAATCCCCATTCCAATACCCCCTATTTTTCAAACTTTCCAACCCCGAATTGACAGAGGACATCGCAGATGACTGTGCATGTAGCCAAATGCAGTTGTTTCTAGCACTTGCTCAAAGAATAGACAAAGTAGGGGAATTAAATCAAAACTGCCAGATGGTACCTGATTTACAGGGCCTGGCAAGGAAGTGCTGGTGCCAAGTGACTGCTAAAGAGTCTCCTAGAGTCTGCAAGAATTTACAGCACTTTTTATGCAAGACTTAATCACCCTCATGGACATTTTTGTAAGAGGAGCACATTTAGGCCAAATCAATATGGAAAACTCTAAGAGAATAAGACATCTCACTAACCACTCAAACCACTGATAACATGGAAACTTTTAGGAGTTGGTAGGCAAGAACTTCCTCTGTAAGTTTATTGTATACTCACTTCTACAACCCCATTTCCTGCTCTCCTCAAATGTATGCTGACACCAGAGGCAAGAGGAAAAAATGTGTTAACCATAACTAAGTTTTTTCAAGGAACTCTTCTTGTTTTAAGTAACTTAAGCCAATGGTTTAAATCAAAATTTTGTCTTGCCTCCAAGCATCTTAAGGGTCTGTGAAAGATGTTACAGGGTTTTCATTTCCACTGCAATGTGATAAATATTGCTGCAATTACAGGCACCATTCTTGTCAGCCTCAGATGCACTGGCCTTGCCTGTCCAGACTGCCTTTGAACTTGCCCTTCTTCTAAACTCTTTCCTTTCTATGGAAACATGATCTAGGAGAAGGAAGCTTGTGCTGGCCTGCACCTGCCCCACATGCAGATAGAGCACAAGAAGCTGCCTCATTTTTCTTTGGCTAGTTTGAGCAAAAGCTGCAGATTTTACCCTGCAACTTCTGTAATTTTGACACCTGAGACCCTCTGATAGAAGCCAGCTCAGCTCTCACCAAAGTCACCCCTTAACTCTGCCATCCTCCAGTCACACCCAAAATCTGCTGAGGTCTTGTGTAGGCATTAAAATTCCTTAAAACTCATTTTGACACAAAAACACCTTCTTTCCAGAAGGTTCCAGCTGAGGAGCACACATCCACTCTCCAGACCATAACAGTTGAGGCCTGCACTGTGCAGGGAGCAGATTTTCTGTCTTCCCCAGCTTCCTCTTCTGTCCCATGAGAGAGACAGGTCTCCTCAGTTTCAGAGGGTCCTTACAAGGGTGGAAACAGAGCTAAAATAACTAGAGAAAATTTCTTACAAAATATTAGATTTTATCCTTTGTGCAAGACCTTTCCATGGGTGGCTAAAGCCTCTCATTCTCCACAGGATGGTCCTGAGCACACCCTGTAAACATAGGACACCCAAAGAATAATGTCTGGCTCAGCAGCAGCCTATCCCTGCTCTGTCAGCCTTATCTGATCCTTTTTGTATCACTGTGTGATCCTCAATATTCATCCACTTCCTATTTTCATCCTTAATAAAACTATTTTATTTGCACTTATCATCTAAAAGCAGTTTAAGAACCATTCACTGTTCCCAGCACCCAGAATAACCAAAAAACCAGTAGCCTTGACATACAAGAATGGATATATAGTGTCTGAAAGAAATAAAGCACAGACACACCTACCAGCCCAGGAAATAAATTTCCTATCAGGGAGAATTTATTCCCACTTTTAGTTGGACTAAAATTACACCAGCTCTGTGATAAAGTGATTAGTCCATTCTCTGCTATACCTCCCCGTTTAGTCCATGTGGAACATAATTAATGTGCAGTTTACATTTCTCTTGCAAAAATTAATAAACACCAGTAAAAAAAAATCTACATTACACTGTCCAACACCACATCACTTGGGCACATCCAGGATTCAATTTTTTGCTGCAAATCGCCACTACTTATTTAGATTCTTTCCATGCATGAGACAATGCTTATACCCAAGTTGCTACAAAATAATTGTTCAGGTTGCAGGTATTTTGTCAAATTATTTCATAATATTGAAAAATATCTGTATTTCAGTCATGCCATCATTACCATTGGCTCAAACTCAGTAATGTTAAAAAATAATTATCAATTCAGAATGTCAGAAATTATTTTATATATGTATAAAGGTGTTATTGTTTATCAGCTCTCATCCCTTAACATTTGTTTCACTACTTTATTAATAAAAATGGATGTAGCATGTGCAGTTCCCATTACAGCTCCCCATGCTTTCTCACTCATACTTTTCATAATTTTCAAAAATTACAAAAATATCACATCTTCTTTTCAGTTTCAGATTCCTATAGTCACAGCAGTCATTTTTATCTATGTGAAAGAAGATTACAAATTCATGGACTAATTTCAGGAGCATTGCAGAAAATCTATTAGAGCAACTTACCACATACTGCAGTTTCAAACACTAATGATTCAGCATTGAACTCTTACAGTAAAAGCTTTAATAATCAAATCTAAGAAGTCTTATATATAATATATCTTCTATTTACCGTCAAAGTAAAATCTAATTTGCATTAAAAGAACAATTGGTTGCAAACAAAAATAATTATGAAAATAAATGCATCTTAAAGTATAGCCTTAAAATGGTAAACTTAAATTTACCCTTTCAAGTAAAGGTAAGACCTTTCAAGGTCTTTCAAGTTCAGCCTTCCATTTCATTTTGATTTTTCAAACCTAGAATTGTATTAAAACACAGGCAGCCAGTTTGGGTTTATTTGGAATTAATTTCTTTTAAGAAATATCATGTTGTGCCTACTACCCCCTCATTGCAAGGAGCAATCAATAGTCTGCAGAAGTCTCAGCTGCTGAGGCTTCAGTGCTCACCACTGAAAAATCTAGCTCATTAGCTCTTAGCTATATTTGCTGCTTAGCTATGTAGCCTCTGAAGGGCTAATGAATAAAAAGCGGTCAAGACTTATTTTAGCCATAAAGTTAAAGATCTGACTGAATGCACACAAATAGATGTCATGCTGAGGAAGAAGACACTGTCATTACCCAGCCACTTTTCTGAGTGGAGCTCCACTATAAAATACATCTATCTATCTATTAATCTTCATGTTCAAGAGCTTAGTTAAAAGTCTGAGCTTGTTTTTCCTTCCCTTCTGTTAAGGAAGCAGACAGTTCATGTTTAAGGTTTAATGTTTGTAAACACAAGAAAAGAAAATCACAAAAACCACCCTAAAAACTAAGACACTTATTCCAGTTTTCCCAAACACAGAACAACAAAATTTCTCATGCAACTCAGCTTAAATATCAAGCAGCATGAAACAAATCAAATAGAACTATTTTTTTTACCGTGTTACTAACTGTACTTGCAAGCACTCATAGCACTTGAGAAGGCCAAGTAGAGGAACCAGACCAAAAAGCAGCAATGACCCCTTTTTAATTGCAGCAGCACTTGATTTGTCACAATCATGAAGGTTATTTTGTAACCCACTGAAAAGTGAGAGGAGGTGATGGTCTCCCTTGAGGAGGCTAACAGGCAAAGAGCAGCTCCCTCTCACTGCTCCACCATGGTGTCTCTTCCAGTCTTTCACAGAGGGAGCACCGAGAACACAGCAGTACACAGTGCTCAATATGAACTGGTTGAAAGCTTCAGCAGTTTAGCACAGTAAATATTTTTTCTCCCACTTCCCTTAGTGGCAGAAATCAATACGGTTGACTAATGGAAAGTCTCTCCTTCTTCAAATGTTCTAATGTAGGAATTTTAGAGAATTAACCTTCAAAATGTTTCTTCTTTGTGCTTTCCTTATTTTTACATGAAACAAACACAGTTCATGTCACTGTTCTTGTTTTTATAAGTGATTGACAAGTGCTCCTTTTCTGCCTGCAAGCCAGGAGAAAATGTAATCTGCAGCTATTTTAAGACCATTAGTAAATGTTTGCAATTTAGAAGAGCAACTCCCAAAATAAATGCAGATATGCACATTCAAAAATAAGTGACTTGAAAGGCCAAAAGCTGATCAAAGTTACTTAAAGTGGGCAAATCTCAAAACATACAGATTTTGGCTTTTAAATGCTACTTATCATAAAAGTTGCAGACCAAATACAAAGTTCTGATTTTCTTAGAAAACGGATGTTTTTCTCCAAACAGACAGAGAGCCAGCTTTAGCTGCTTGCTTTCTGAAATTTTTGTTATTGTAAAAAAATGAGGGTGCTCTACATAATCCTTTTTGCTAAAATTAAAAGAAAACCTTCCCTGATTTGTGGTTGAAGTTAATGGGAATTGATAAATTACTTTACATCCCAATGGATATGAAATCTCCAAAGGTTTAGATTCCAATTCAACAAGAAATTACTTCTGCAACCCAGTCAGCAGGATCAAATATAACTCTGGGTTTTTTTAATCTTATCAGAAGGTTACAAAAATCAGAAAATTCATAGCTTTGTGACTGCAAGTTGTGAATGCAAAAGCCACAAACATTCCATTTAGAGAATCGTAATTTATGGATGCTGCCTTTGCTTTCACAATGCTAATTTAAAATTTAGGAATCCTTGGGATGCTGACAAACAGCTCCCAGTGCTGACAGCAACAGCATCTGGAGGGCACAGAGGAACGGATAATGTCAAAAGATCTCCTTCAGCTCGGCGAGCCCTATTTGCACACTTCCCCAGGCACACCTTGCTCCCAAAGGTACTCTGAGCTCTCAGACAGTTAGTTAATATACCATGCTAAATCCATACAAATCCATACAAATCCACGGGCTAAAGCTTAGACTTTTCTCCTTTTTATGTCTCTCTATTTGGCAACCTCATCAACACTCTGGAACAGACATTTAGAGGAACTTGTAGCTGATGAGTTTGCTCTGCCCCAGGAGTCGGGGTGGAGGACCACTGAGCTCGTGTTTGCTCCAGCACTGCTGCACTCTGGCCCAAGCCCCAATTTTAAGAAACTGATAGAAATGAGCTTTCATTAGGAGAAAAAAAGAGCTTCTGAGTAGCACCTGAGAGAGCTCACAGAGAAACTGCCCTCTGCCCTGGAGGCATTTGCCCTTCAAACACCTACTTCACCTCCCCCAGCTATAAATAGCAGCCACAGCGAGATGTGCCCTCAGCCAGCCAAGAGGTGCACCCGTCCCTCCTGGCTGGGGCCAGCGCTGCCATGCTCCAGGGTTTTTGTCACATCGCAGCTGCACACCACAGCCCTGGTGAGTGAGGTGACACATGACAGCTGACAAAAAGGTTGAGCTGCACACCTGCGACCAGCGCTCTGCCTGTCGCCCTCTCCCCTCACCGTCCTCTCTGCCCCTCTCCATGGCAAGGTCTTGCTGCTGCCCACACATCCCGTGTGGCCCCACAGATGGAACCCTACCCTGCGGGAGCCTTCCCCAGCACAGCCCACAGCATGGCCCGGCTGCCTTTCTCCTGGAGTGAGGATTGCACGGGGAGTGATCTAATTTAGGAATGTGGCACAGAGTTCAGACACTCATCCAGAGTTTAAGAAGCAAATGAACTTTTATTCTGCCGAATTTGGCTAGATCTTGCAGTACTTACTCAGGAAATTCACCTCCAACAATTGGCTTTAAGGAGAGTTTTGGCTTGGGAGGCAAAATCCCGAAACACCTCAGCCCTAAGATGCAAAAATTAATTTTTCTTTAAAATTCTCATGAGATTTCTGGTTGGTTTGGTCCAAACTACAAGAACAATTTTAATGTGCATTTACCCTTCTGCTTCCAGTCAAAACCTGGAGCCTCAAATGTTGAACTACAAGTCAATGAAAAATATCTGAGAAAAACTGAAAAGATAAAGAAGACAGAAAAAGATCTCAAGCACTAGGCAGACATGACAAAACCTCATTTTATTCATGGATTTTTAAAGAATAAAAGCATGATCTCTCATCCTTCTGTAGGAAATGTGTGTTTTAAATGTGTATGTTATGTAAACAAGTAAAGCATGTGCAATGTGCCACATGCATAAAAAATTCTCTCTTTTGACTGTGTTAAGAACCTGTTTAGTTTGAAATACCTACAGGCAGCAAGTGCTGCCAGTGATGTACATCTACCTGTGCACAACAGAGAGGGTGTTGCTGCAGTGCTTGTGTTCTTTGTTACGTGTGGAGGCTCCGCAGGAGAAAGCCGTCCTCTTTCTTTCCAGCAGTAACAAGCTCAACAACCATCTAATTGTGGATGGTAGGAATGTAAATGCCTACTTCCCACTACAGCCAAGAGATACCATTTTATTTCTGGCTCATATAACTCTGCAGTCTGTTATGTCCCTGAGAATAATTAGTCCTGAACTCAGGGAAACTATTTATCTTACACTGGGGATAGTCTATCAAATACTTCTTCGCACAAAAACTCATTTAAAAGGATAAAAAACACTCCCTGAGGAACTGAATGTATTTTCAGTCTTCTAGTCATTTCCAGCAGGTGACATATCTGAAACCGCAGAGCCTCTCCTTGGTAACTAGGTGAGAGCAAATTAGCATCATTTTGAACTGGGGAAGCTACACCTCCAAGCTACAGCAGCCTCCAAGGAGCAAGTTCTATTTGTTGTAAGCAAATCTGATTTGCTCAGTTTTGCCTCCCCACAAATATTACACTGCAGTAATATACAGAGAAAGGTGTTTTACAGGGCAAGCCCCCATCGTTGCTGGAAACAGGCATGGGTTTTATTTTCCCAGGAGAGGAAAAATAAACATGACAGTTTGTAGCTACCAGAGGTAGTGGCTGCAAAGTAAACTCTCTCACCAGAAGTTCCATCCAAGGCTCCCTTAAAATATTCCATAGCTAGCTACGTCCAAATGCATCTACCAAAGGATCAAAATACAATTTTCTTTCGCTTGATAGAAGGCACTGAATGGTTGCTAACAGTTTGCAGTTAAAGTCCTTTTGCTTGCACTACTTGCAGAAAGAAATACTCTTCGAGGTTTTTCCTGATGCAGTGATTGTCTGTGCCACCAGGACTCTATTTTGGCCAGATGCCCACAGTGTTTTCCTGGGACAACAAACATCTTGTTCAGACCTCTTAGAAGAGGGCGCTCAGCTCTCACAGTAGTTTAGCAAGCTCTGCCCAGGCAACTAGAGGTGTGCTGGTCCAGCAAAAAGGATTAGGGCTATAAAGAAGATGAACCCATCTAGAGGTAAGTTCTAGATATAAACTACAGGCATGTCCTGATTTCCATACTTGGAGAAATAAAGTACCTCAAACACATTTTAAAATTAAAGGAGTTAAAGATCTGGAACAGTTAAACCTGCCTGGGTCTTCTCCTGCAAGCAGGCACAGCCCCTGCTCACTAAATTCTTCTAAATGAAAAATTGGAGCAAAGCCCTTCACGGATACTGGTGGAAGACTGTCCTCTGGAGTGTGCAGAAGTACTTGCTCCTTACGAAAAACACAAGGTAAATCTGAAAGCCTTGCATGGTTTCCAGCACTTAGTGAGGAAAAACTCCTAATTAAAGACTGGATAATGGTATGGAGCTAAGACATGTTCCTACCAATCCATCAGACTAACTGGCCATGATATGCTGTCTGGATAATAAATGTCACTTGGTGCTCATTAACATGTCCTTTATTAAAACCTATGTAGAGAGGGCAGAAATAAAAATTATGCAAAACAGTGCATAAAGCTGACACCACCCTGGACCCTATGGTGCAGGTAGGTGACATGTTGGCTCCATGGGAGTTTGCCCTTGCTTTCCTGTGGACACAGGGATTTCCACTCTTAAACCGCAAATCAAGGGCAAGACCCCATTTCCAGCTTATTAAGTTGTGACCAGCTGGAGAACCCAGTGGCTTTAGTACTCCTGTTGACCTACTATAGACAAATATGCATACACAATACCTCTAGTCTTTTCTATACTAAACTCCCATTAATCTCCATGAAAATTATTCCAAAATATGAATTCTTTATTGGCTAAGCTCTCGCCCTCCCTCTGATCTCAGGAACTAATCCCCACTCCTCCCTGTTGTCTGTTTGTGAATTCAGAGATTAAGGAGGTCATTAAAAAATGCAGATTGGGGAGAAAAAGAAAACAAACAAACAAAACACAGAGAAATTAGAAAAGGGCTGATTACATTGTTTACATGACATTTCTTCACCTTAGACAAGGTGAGAAATTGTCTCCCTCTGTGAATGCACAGCAAGGAGCAGATAGATGCTTCTTTTGAAAGGAACTGCCACCTCGCCACCATGAGCAAAACCTGAGTCCTAGTTTGGTTTTGTTTCCATCTTTATAATGAAAAATTTCCATAGGTATCCATTCTCATTAAGGGCTGGATAAGGAGATGGGACCAGGATGTCCTCTTAGGAACACGTTGCTGATGATTAGCTTTTCAGAAGTCTCCACAAACACAGAACCACTCTGGCTGAGGGGAAAGACAAACTTCAGGTGGAACTGTGGGGAGGAAGATTAAAAATTTCTAAATGGCTTTGCCACTGGAGAGACCCTAACACAAAACCCAGACCTTAGGTACTTGGACAGCTCAGAAAACGTAAGTTTATAGTGTCTCTGTCCCTCAATTTCACTATTTTTCCTGTATTGTAAAAGGCCTTTCCCTCCCAAACCCACAATGACAGGGCTTCATTATCTGAGGTCTGGTGAAGGGCTTTAGTGAAGATAAATGTGTTAGGTTGCCAATTGTTATATTTACAAGCATGTTAAGCTATTAACAACAAAGCAGGAGCTAGGAAGATCTGGCATAAGTATGTTGAACTTATCATGCTTTCCAGACCAAAGTGAAACAGACACACTGAATAAGGAATGCCTCCATATCAGCAAGAATAGGCTTACATTAAATGTCATTTATCTAGTCTTCACCATGAACTTACTAATAGTGAGGGAGAAACAGGCCCACAAGAAAACATCAAAGGCTTGAGAAATTACAATATATTAGACTACTTAACAATATTGAAACCTCCAGTGCTAAAGTTTTTCAACATTTTATTTAATTCTCTTTAACTTCCAGGGAATCTGAGATCAGGAAAACAAAAGGATGAAGCATCTGCCTTCTGCAGCCTTCTGCAGCATGCACATGAATACAAGGACAAATATTGTCAGATGCACTTGACAGCTGTAAAAGCAACAGATTCTTTCCAGTCAACTCCTAGATAAGGAAAAGAAGACAGCTGCCCCTGGGTCATAGGCAAGGAGTGATGCTTTCAGAAATTCCCCTAGGCTGAATTTCAGCAAATATCTCCTTCATGTGTGAGGTGAGTTTTTCTATTTTCCAACAGAAATTGAGAGCAAAGCAAATGGATAGGACCTCTTTAAACAAAATATGTGGGCACTGGCATTAGCATCCTGCTTTTGAAATTGGGCAGATTAGGAAGAGGGCTAGATAAGGTCTGGGATTGGGTTTTGCAGAAATAAGGTGTGTCTTTGGAGGCTGTCAAACATATGAAACATGGCCTCAGGGGGTTAGGAGGGAGTAAAGAGTGGCTAATTTTGCATATATTGTTTTAAAATACTCTAGATTGCCCGTCTGAGGCTATGAATAATCTAAGACCATCCATTTCCTGGATACAGGTCTTAAATATTTATATTTAAAAATTACATAGCATATTAAGTACCTGAGAATTTCCTTTTAAACATATACATAATAGTCATCCTTCTGCTAAATCTTTATATTGACTTATCCTGACCCATGTACATGCATTTTATGTTTGCTTGCTTTAGGTCACAGTAATTTTTAAATTTCTTACCACAATTCCTCTATGCTTACATCTTTACCAGCAATAAAGCCTTTGCAAAAATGAACAAGGTGAAAACTCTGTTGATTGCACACAAAGAATTTGTAATATATTTAATAGTTGTTTTAATAGCAAACAAATGCTTTACAGTATCTTTGACTGCATGTGGCTAAAGCAAAGTACATCCAAGGAAAAGCTGTTGAATAAGAAAATTATGCTTTTCACACTTTTTTCTAACTTAAGGCTTACTTTTTTTCTTCAGTTTTCACAAGAAGAATATATTTTTAATTACTGTATGTGACCTTTTTATATTTTAGCCTGTATGTATGAGTATGTATGTATATACACGAGTATGAAATAGCCTGAGTATGAAATATCTGGATCAATAGAAATGGAATAAATGCATGCTCATCTGAAGAAGAAAGGACATGAAATTTGCAGTCATACTTCAGCAGTTCTTGAAACACCATCTCACATGGATGGTCCACAGCACTCAGAGGCCTGAGGAGAGGGACCTGCACTTGCATGAAGAACAGAACTCTGCCCTCTAATTGGCAGCATGGAGGGTCACACATATACATTTTTCTGAAAGTTTTTTTCTCTTCTGTAGTAGCCGTTCCCATAAATTAACTCAGAGCTTCTCATGGTTCTGGGAAGCCAAAGCCAGAGCATGTAGAAATTCAAATATTTTTACACCACAAAACCTTCTCTACTACAGGAATTTCCTGCAGCAAAACTGTTCAGAAGCCACTTAGTAAGGTTTGGTGTGGATTCTTAGAGCAGCTGCTGAGATAAGGTTGCATTTAACAAAAGCAGAGAACAAAAATTTTAAAAATCTCCAAGTGTCTTGGTTCAACCAAACACACAAATGCCAAGTAGGTTATCAGAAGTGTGCATCACCCTCCAGTCACAGCGCACCCTTTCTCATCCTTTCATTCTGCACTGAAGGACAACCACCTGGTCAGAATTACTGGACTTCAGGTACTGAAAGTTTAAGATATAAGTGAAAAGCATTTCTTAGGCGACTGTTGTGAAAATATATTCTTCTGCTGCAGAACAGCACATTTTAATTATAAAAAATATTAAAAGAGAGCTGGGTGAACATTACTCACCATGAGCAGGAAATACAAAACTGCTGAATGACAACTGCATAAACATTGTATAAGGATCCAGGCAAAGTTGCTAGACTTAGCGGGATCTAATGCTAAATTGCAGTCAAAAATCTTCTGCTTTAAAGAATTAGTCCTTAAAAAAATCATTTAGCATCTTGAACAAGAATAATGCAGTTTTCATGACATGATGGAGCAGAGAGAGAGTGCAGAAGGACATGACCGCAGCAAGCCAGGCAATCTTCATTTTTTAGGCATTACAGAGTTTCTCAGAACTGACTCATTAGACAAATTAACTCTTTGTAATCAATATTGCACTGGGAATTTATGCCTTCTTTGCATATTTAAAATTCAGTTAAAATTTCATTTGACAAAAGAACAGCAAAAGAATAGTGCTTCTGTCTACCATGGTCAACTTTGTTAGTCTTATCTAGGTCTTTATTTGTAACTTTGTAATCTATAAATTATAAAGGCTGAGTCATGTAATCCATATGGAAGCAAAAATGTTACTCAAAGCACAAAGAAAAAAAAGAAAAAAAGCTATTTCCCAGATCTTGCTAGAGAAATCATTAAATAGAAGTTAAAAATATGTAATCCCAAATCAGATACTATTTCATTAGAGACAAACATGTCTATGGTTTTCAGTTGGACTGTGAAGTATTGCTGAAGACATACAGCTTCTTTAAGTGGCATCTGTAAATACACACATTTATATATACACTTACATGCATGCTTGTGTCAGACAACATTAAGGAATCCTTTAACAAATGTTTAAATTAAAGAATGCTGGTCCTTGCTATGTTAGCTTACATGGCAGATGTGCCACAGAAGCCTCTCAGGCTACACTGCCTACCCATGACCAATGCCACCCAAGGTATCCAGTGCCTCCATCACCTCAATATTGAAACAAAATAAGATGTGACTGCTCTAGGGTGTGTCCACAAAGCGATAGAATAGGGAATCTTTAACCATCGTTAGTAGTGTGGAAATCCCTTCCCCTGTCACTTTCTCCCTCTCCCACTTCCTCCTGGTCCTCCCTCTCCTGTGGCCCCTGACTCAGAGTTGCTTGCCCAGCTGTTTTTGTGAGGCCATGTGCCAATGCAACACATATCATTACCCTGTGCTAGATTAACAGCAGAACACAAGAAAATTGATTTTACCCTTAGCAATCTCAATGTGGCACTGACTGGCACCCACACAAAGGTGTGGAGAAAGACACTTAACACAATACTCCCATTAACATCAATGCTTGTGAAACAATGCTGTTATACACACAAGAATGAGTCTTCAAAGGCCGTAGTGACCCAAAGCTGCACGTACTTGTGAGCAAATTTTGTATCAAGGCAACTAGGCATGTGAGACCACAGTGCTCATTGATAGCTGTTCACAATAATTAATTAAAAAAGTTAAAAATAAAATCCCTAGGTTGCTCTCAGAAATTATCAAACCACTCATAGTACACAAATACCTTGATTATCTATACCAAGATCTTCTGGACTGCCACGGGTTTAACATAGAAAACCCACTTCCCAAAAAATCTGAACCCCATGGGAAATAATGTTTCCTAAAATATCCTTAAGCTTCAAATAACCTACCTGTGAAAGGCTTCTACTCTGAATAATCTACTTCTTGACTCTGGAGAAAAGGTCCATGTCTGGAATGCAGTTCACCACCTCTCCTTGCCATACCTACGAACAAGCTGCAATTCTGCTGAATTAAAAGTTTTTTGACAAATTAACACACGATCCCTTACCAGAAATGTGGTAATTAAGGTGTACTGGCAGAGGGAGGTATAAATAGAGTGGAATACTTGGAATGATATGCCAATATTCCCAATTAGACAGAATCTTAAAATCCAGTGTGATGGGTTTAGAGAAGCTGAGATTTTTTTTTATTTTTAGTGAATAAATCTTGTTATTGGGATTCAGGTGATTGATCCTAATCCTGGCTCTGACACTGCTTCAAAATGGGAGTTTGGGCAAGTCACTTAACTAATTTTATTTTGCATCAGAAATGACAAGCGCTACTCCTTTCAGCTGAACACTTAATGATGTCCCCAAGGAAACACACCAATGTTTTTACTTACTAGATTTAATTCTGTGATGTAGGCTGTGATACAATGGAAGACCAAAGGGATTTGCCAAAGTTGTCTTTATGGATCAGAGGTGACTCTATGGAGATGAGGACAAGCAGTTTCAGAAAAGGTCTGTTCTAGGTGGCCTGACAAGGGTATTAGTCACACTGATGACTCAGAAAAGGTAACTCTGATTAAAGCTATTGGCAGCCAAACAAAATATGAGTAAGGCCAGTTTCTGAGCACTTTACCATATAGCATTGCTAATGGCTTCTATTTTATATTAAAAGTTGCTACTCAGCAGGAAGTGATACACTGGAGGCGATGTCAAAGTCTTTTAGTGGCTGGCAACCCAACAGCAATGTTATGTTACATACAAATCATTTGATGTCGTTTTCACCATCTTTTATAATGGCTGAAATAGCTCTCCAGACATCAAACTAATAAAAATGGCATGGTGTAATTTGACAAGCCTGAGCAATTGACAGGCTTGCAGAATGCAACTGTTGATGAGAAGGTTTTAATTCAGCTGCTGTCTCAGCGAGTTCACTCTCAATCTCTGCACAAAATCATGAAGTTTGTAACCTGTGTGCTCCAGGCAGCCCTATCTAAACCCAGATACCTCCTTCATCCTTCATTCTCCCTCCCTGTTACCCATGCACCAGATCTATGATCTTCCTGGCAATAATCAAACAAACCAAACAAATAATCAATTAATCATAAAGAGCAGCACATAGATGGATCTCATAAATGCTCCTTCCATGAGTGACAGGTTTATTTGCTTAACTGAATAAAGTTTATCAGGTGCCTTTCAAAGAGGCATTTCAATCTCTTGGCCAGATCTTCCTCATCTCTGCCCTGCTCTCTTTCACAAAGGAGTAGAATAAGGAGAGAGGGCTGTAGGGAGTAACAAGAATAAAATGGCAAGACAGTACTAGCACGTGAATTTTCCAGGATTTCCTTTAATCCTTGGAATTAGGTTGCAGGCTCCGTGCTTATGTAGGAATAATATCATGTCAGTTAGATGATATCCTGGCAATGGACAGTAATAACAGGTCCCCACTAAATTCCTTCATATTTTTCAGAAACTCCAAATATCATTGTACTGGCAGGCTCTGCTGACATCTGGGAGCTGAAGGAGCAGGAAGAAGTAGTACCAAAGTGACTTATCAACTGCCCAGGGAGATCTGCATCGTACAGCTGTAGCAAGGAGTACTGAGTACAGCGTGTGCTCAGCAGTGCGGGGCAAGCACGGAGCAGTCACAGATGAAAGCTGGTCAGACAGAGGTGAAAACCACTCACTGCCAAAACCAGCTTACCTCATTTAAAGGAGATGTAAGTAAATCTTTCTAATGCCTTGCTTTTATAAGCTGCAAATTGTGTCAGATGTCAGTGGGCTGGGCAGATTTGACCAGTGCAGGAAAGAAGGAATGATAGGTTTATGACTGCACCAACACCATTACTAAGATAATAAAAATGCTGTTTCAACACATTTTTTAAGGCCACTGTGCAGGAAGGAAAAAAATTACAAACATACTGAATTATTGTGAAGAGTGCAATACATTGGTACTCATCAGTGAACTCCAGCTCTAATGGTACACTGGGCCCATGTCCAGGACATGCAAGAACTGTGATTATAGTGCACTCCAGACAGGTGGGACCACAAAAAATGCCAGGCCCCATTGGAGGATTGTCCCTAAAAGGTGGCAACACCAGTCCAAAGACATCAAGTACAGACCTCTTAACTATCAGCTGAGTCCCTGTGCAGAAGTGGAACAAACTTGGCTGAAACGTGAGCTCTAAATTCACGACTAAAGACACAGCCAAAGAGACACAAGTCTCAGGTACAGGTAGTTGCAAGAAAAACAAGTTACTGGACATTATTTGAAATTGTGTCTCGTGGGAGACAGACAATACATTTTATCCTGTAGCACTGACCAGGTGCAAGCAATATAGGGTACAGGGAGACATCAAGGTCTCCAGTATTTTTCAGTGCTTTTATATATAAAGTGCTTTTAGTAATAAAGTGATTGTGTCCAGACAGATCCCTGCAACACCTGTCTTCTGCATTGCATCATCCCCAGGGGTCACATTGAAGTCCAAAGCTCCCCAGTCAAGGTGTGAGATAAGTTGTGTACCCAGGTGTGAGGCCTTGATCCGTACAAAGGGGGGTAAGTGAAAAACGCTGCCCTTAGGTGTGAGAATGTGGGAGGGACTGGCTGGGAGGGCACCAATGCGCAAAGGGATGGTCAAACAGGCTCAGGATGGGTGTCTGCAGTGGCTGTGTTGGTAGAATGTGAGAAATGGTCCATCTCCTACCTGCAGCACCAGCCCAGGCTTGCTGTCCTCTGCAAAGAAACAGCTGGGTCCACTTCCATGCCTCAATAAAGACATGTGCCAAAACAAGGGAATTGAAATGTCATAAGGTGAGCAGTCCGAGGTCCAGAAACCATGGCCTGTGAGAAGAACGATGTGGATGAGGGCTGTTTAGCACAGGGAGCAGATGTCCTAGGAAGGACATGATAATGCTTTTCTAGAGGCTGCTGCTAAGAACCAGCCAATAAACATTTTTCAACTCTGTAGAGGGTGGGATAAGAAATAATAATCTTAGGCTGACAAAAAGAGAGACTTAGTTTAGGAGTAGGAAAGCTTTCTGTCGATAAAGATAGTAAAGCACTAGGATAGGTGTAAGGCTGCAATCTCTCCGTCCCAGAAGAAAATTTAATTCTAGCTTGGACAAACAATGACACAGAAATCCTATCTCAGAAAGGGGGATGAGCCAAATGATATTAACAGGGCCTATCCAGACCTACTTTTCCCTGATTCTCTTTCCTAAACCTGGAATCCAGCTGTGACTCTCTGGAGCAGCCTAATTAAGTACAGCATGGTTTAGATGTTTCTTGAAAAGAAAACAACTACAACACTATAAATATGCTAATGCTGCAAGCTCTTACGGCTTTGTCTTCAGTTTTACTGTACTTGACCCATTTCTTAAAACTCTGGCTCCTGGAATCAAGCAGATTCATGAAAACTAAGTTTAAATAAGCAAAATGCTGTCTAAATTTCTGTTGCAGGAAAAACAAATAAACAGACAAATTAAAAGCATGACAGGGTAGTACTTCCAGCAGCTATAAATCCACAAGAGAAGTGAAATACAGTATTTAGCTTAAAAATCAAAAATCAGTTGATAAAAAAGTAATCTTATCATTGGGATTGACTCTCTCATTAGGGCTCATTAATACTTAATGTTTTTAATGGCTATCCTCTAAAGCCAGGTCTAGGCATGAAGTTAGCACAAAAACTTCTTCCTTAAGGAAAGATTCAGAAGCCAAATGACCCAGAGAGTGGCACAGACCTAAGGATATGGGAACCCTTTTTCAGTCCAAAACTGGGAAGTACCCAAAGAAACCTGCTGTTGACTAAAACAAAAACCAAAAAAAAACCCCAACAAAAAAACCCATGAAAACACATTAAAAATATTTTGTTGTTACAAAAAATGCAACTAAGAAAGTGGAGCATCTTGCTGAAGGATACTGTGTACTCTTCATGTATGTATGTGGTAATGCTGTGAGCATGGCTATATGTGTGATACATCAGCACATGAAATCTCTGAGCCAGAAATTCTTGGTGACTGTGAAAATTTTGGGAAGCAAATATTATCCTGTGTTTCTCCTTCTTCCATGGTAGTCCCCAGGCAACTCTTATGAGTCATTGTAGAAAACAATTATACCAGGTTATAATTTTAATCTGACCACAGAAAGATGGTCTCACGTTCTTTCACTTTTTTGTTGTGGTCCTGAAGAGCTGCAGCACACAGGCAGAGCTGCATGAGGAGATTTTATATCCATTCTCTGAATAGCACATTGCCTTTTCCAAGGCTGTCAATCACACTCTGGCAATAAATTCTCAAAATAAAAACTTTTAATATAAATAAAGTGCACAAATAAAACTGATAGTGGAGCATTAGTTGAGTGCAGGAATGTAATGATACTTATCATAAAAATCGGTGCAGTGTGAGTTTTCATCTGACCTGTCATCACTCTGCAATCTTTTTCATTATCATAAATCAGAAAGCATTGTTTGGTTTAAATCACTTGCTGCTTAAAGATGAATCACCTTCGATTTCCTGAGCTCTGCTTACGGCAAAAAGGGAAAAAAAGCTTTCAAAACTGTACAACAGTAAAAATTTCTGGTCTCACTTTGCATACAAAAAAAATAAAACAACCCAGAGAGAGCTCTAAAACTTAATCTAGCAAGCAACATAAAATGAAACAGAACTGCTATTTAGGAAAAAAAATATATAAATATTTCTTCATCTGCAGAGCTATTAATCTACAGTTTGGTCCAGAGATTTCAAACACACTAGTCTGTGAAGAGGGACGCCAGGCTCTAATGGCTGGAAGAAGACAGGCCCTCAAATGTTTATTCTAGATACAGGTGCATATTTAAGCCTCTCTGTAACATCTGTCCCTGTGGCTAAGAAACTGCTGAGCATCCTACACTGGACTGTGCAGACACCAGTTCCGTGGCTTAAAGCATGTCCTGTGTACTGATGACTGACTTGCAAACCACCCAAGCCACCTCAGTGGGCTTGGCCAGCAACCTCTCCTCCTTCTGAGAAGCAGAGTCTTCCTCTTCCTTCATCCCACCACCTTGGCATTACATCCCATGCCCAGAAGTGCAATTAGATTCCTGCCACTTTTTCCAAAGTCAGGAAGAATAAGGTCATTTAAAAATTCAGCTGACTAAACTGATAAGCCCAATAGGCTGGAACAGCAAAACTGATCACAGCTTGGTGTAAGTCATCCTCAGGGGGACAACACAGAAGAAATATGCTGCACACAGTCATATCTAGGTTTGTTCTGTGGAGAAAGCCCTCATAAGAAAAGAAACAAGTAAAAATAAAATAGGCCTCATTTTTTATGTCTCCCATTAGCTAGAACCCTCATGGCAATTCTCATCAATTTTGGATGTCTGGATAATAGCCAGGGAGCACTCAGCTTCCATATGTTTGGCAAAAAGTGAAACAGCGACAATGCAATGCTGTTGTCAGGTAAGGCAGGTAAATCACTGCGTAATTCTTCACAAAACCAATTTTCTGAAAATTTCACCCTACTTGAGTAAACTTAAATTGGCCAAGTTTGGTAATAAATCCCATAATCCCACAAGAAGCCCTAAATCTCAAAACCTGGCTGATGGAGCTGGCTGTGTTTGTCCGCTCAGCCATATTTTTTGACCCTTCTTTATGCCAATGAAGTGGAAGTGGTTTTCTGCACAGGGAGTAGTTATTTGCTGTCCTTGGGAGGCAGTATAAGCTTAACAGGCAGTAGGGTAGAGGCAGAGGAAGAAGGGTGGGGGCTGGACTCAGATGCATCTGAGTTTGAGCCTCAGTTGTGTTGCTATCTATCTTTTGGGAAAGTCAGTTCACCTCAACCTCACATTCCTCCCTCTGTATAAAACAGAGACCTTATACACAATTGTGGGGAAAGTGTGCAATTTGTTAAACATATGAAGTAGTAAAAGAGCAATTCATCTTGCTAATTTCATCTGTCTGTAAGTTACTATCTGGTGTAACTGGGTTCCCTTCACAGCTCAGGGACAAGAGAGAGCTTGGATAAATCACCTCCGTTTTCTCCACTGATGGTGGAAGGAGGCCAGACAGCTGGCCACATTTAGGCAAAAGCAACCCCATTTTCATGTCCAGAGTCATAGTAAAGGCCAGAAAACTTCTGTTGTGGCACATCCCCGCCTCCTCTATTAGAAAGCTGAAGGATGTGTTCACAGTGAGCAGGCTTCCGAATTTTTCTTTCCAGAAACTAAACTCACAATTTCAGAAGCTCTCTTTTTCTTTACTTGGCACTTCATAATTTATTTGAGACATTGGGATAGCATCAGTCACTGGCTTTGATCTATCACTGCTAATAGGTTGCCAGCTTGCTGTCTTCTGGCAGGACATCAGCCCCTATGTACTACACAGGTAGGATTTGTGATATGTTGCCTCAAATTTATAAAATAAATAAGATTGTAGTAACCTGCCCACATGTTTTAATGAATACTTTTGACACTGAATAGACAACCAGCACAGATCTCACCCTTCACAATCTTTAACCAAAAGTTAGGTGTGTCTTTTGGAAAAGGAATGGAGGGTGGGGAAAGAGTGTAACAGACTGGACAAGCCCAGAGTCTCTCCTTGTGGTAACAGACCTCTAAAGTCATATCATCTACAGAAATACTGCAGAACACCCTCAAATTTAATATAAGCGGACAGACATCAAAGAACGGCTTGTGGTCATTACTGCCTGACACTGAATTCACATGTGAGTCACAAGGAGCTTACACTGAGTCTTGAAGTCTGACCCATGCAGTCACATGGCCTGTGTTCTTTGCTTTACTCTTGGGTGGTATTTTTTTCTCAAAGCCGAAAGTTTTCTCCATCATACAGCATGATAGCTGGTACTTCAAAAACCAGCTACTGGTGAATCAGTGGAGCCCTTTGCCCTCAAAGTCCCTTGACTGAGCTAAAATTCTCTAATGTATTGTATTGCTTCCATTAACAGTAATAAACTAGCATTTCCATAGCAATTTCCATAATCAAGCTTTTCCACTCAAGATCTCCTCTAGAACTATCATCTGACTTTGCAGGGAGGAAACCAAGGCAAAAGAATTATGCAAAATGCTCAAAATCACAAAGTGAGTCAGACTCCTAGGCAAAAAAATAAAAGGGGGTGGGAGGAGACCGAAGAAGGGGAAAACAAACACTTTAGTTCGGTCTGTACTTCTGCCCCAAGGCAATCCCTGTCTTTCACAGCTAGGGACCAATTCAGATACCATTTACACACAGATAATTCCACTGATGCTTTCAGAGTTAGCCTTGATTTACGACACCATCTGTGAGATCAGCATGCGGCACAAGACACTCTTATGACTGGAAAATACTTTACTGACAAGGAGGAAATATATATGTATTTGTCCCTGCTCTCTGTTGCTAGTCTGATGGCTACTTTTCTTTGAATGCTTTCAGTCAAACTGAACCATGATTTTTTTTTCAAATTCAAATAGCCTTTTTAATTGGGTTAGGTGTGGTACATCTTCCTGGTCATGCAACTCCTTTTGCATGCACTATGACCTTGTCAAGACTTCCCCTAGCGCTTCTCTTTTCCCGTTTGTTTTCTGCTGCTCAGTAATATAGCCATTAGATTTTGTCATTTGCATTATATGTCACATCTTCTCAGCAATAATAACAATGTGGAAAAAAAACCAAAACCAACAAAACCCAACTGAAAAAAAAACAACCCTGTATCATCTACCTACTCATTTGATTACAGGAAAGTCACCAGTTTTACCTGGAGAGCTTTAACAAACCACTGACATCTCACCAAATCATCAAGCACTGCTCCTCTCTGGAAGATAGATATGAACATCACTGCCTGGCATCTGTGTTCATGCAGATATAATGCATCAAGACTGAAATAAATTGTTTACGGAAATACAAATAAAAAGAAGTGGTTTATACATAGAGTATTTTAAGCAGTTCTCCACATCTATCCTGCCTTTCTTAAGGTATACTTGCAAAGTCTGGAAGAAAAACTAACTTATTAACCTTATTAACAAGTGTGAAATGAAAGATTAAACCACTCCAGTGACCCTGTGAAAGATTTGGTTACATAGGGTAGCCTACTCACTAAGTTCCAGTTTAAAAAAAATTCCCCGTATCACTAGTTGCCAAAACATCTGAGCTATTGCCATTTCCTCCCCACTTTGGCCCAGGTGAATGACTGGGATATCCTCATCTCTCTTCCTATGTTGCACATTCTAATGTGAATAAAGAAAAAACCCCACTTGCTTTGTTCTAAGCAACAACAACCTATGTTTTTCTTCCCTCTGCTCTTCAGAAAACAAAGGAACAGCATCACTCATGCTTTCCTCTCAGCTTCTGAGATAACATAGCAATGAAGATAAACTTCTGCATCATGCTCAGGCTGCTACCCAGGGCTCTGCCACGAGAGGACCAGGCTTGTTTGCTCCTCTGAGGACTGTGCAGTGACAGCAGCTGTGTTGGGGCTGCTTGTGCTGCCAACAGAGTCAGCACAGGTGCTGTCACAACGACCAAAACATCTGGGTCTGAGACCCAAAGCATCTGCGTTGTCTCTCTGGTTACTGACATCAGTATCTGAGTTAAATTAAAAATACATGGCCATGGGTATTTGTAGGTACAACACGTGTAATTTGTCCTCATGAGCATGTAGCATATGAAGCATTTGAAAAATACAAATTCACATTTCAGATCTTACAGGTAAAGGACAATACTCAAAAGTAATTAATTTGAATATAATTTTAGGGCAGTTGCTTAGATTTCTGTGCTGTTGAATTGGTAGTGAAAACTGGTTTTCTAAAAAGCACAAGAATATTCAGTTGCATTTTACATTGCACCTCCTCCTATCTTGAATAAAGCTTCTGTGGACTGAACAACAAAATTTTTCTTTCTGTCTGTTCAGGCAACTTTTTAGTTCTTGGTAGTACCCAGATTTTTTACTAACTATAGAATTATCATCAGTAATATAGCTAGTGTATAAGAAAAGATTAAACAGCATAGGAGTCCTTAGCTTGAAAAAGGAGATACGTGATTGAGGAAAATCATGCAGAATGTCAAGAATAATTATCAGAAGTGCTTCTAAAAACCCAGCAGGGAATATTACTCACTAATCTTTGCAATGCAAAAGGTAGGAGTTGTCATAGAAATCATCAGGCTGCAAGATAATAAGGAGCAGAAGAAGTACATTTTCACACAGGACCAAGTTAAACTGTGAAATTCATTGCCAATGGATAGTACAAAGACCAAAAGCACAATCAGATTCAGGTGATAATTATAAAAATTCATAGGAAAGAGACAGAAATTAAGGCTAAATACAAAGATGTGGACCTAACCTAAAGTTCAGGAAATTCATAAGCTTATCCTTACAGCGATATCCTGGAAGAAGGACAGATAGAGCCACTGAGCAGACATCCACCTACACCTGCTGCCAATGTATGCATCCTTCTCACTGGACACAGATGGAGTGAACTAGCTGGGTTCAGACACAGATAGCAAAAGAAAAGCAGGGCCCTGGCTGGGTCCTGATTTCAGCTCTGGGTGTATTAATGCTCTTTTCAGGTAAGGAACTGGTAATCTGAGCAAATGATTAGTTGGTAAACACCCAAATCTAAACCTAAATTCTGCTTTAGCTGTCCTAGCTAATCTCCTTGCCAGGAAAACAGGAACTATAAAAACTTTCTTCTCAGACCACACCAAGATCCTTAAGTGTTTCTAATTCTAGCAGCTGGTATCAGCAAGTCACTTAACATGTCTGCGCTACCTTTGGCCTATGCCTTTAGAACAGCAGCTATTAAAAGTGACTTCATAGGTGCCACTCTTGGCCATGGGCCCAAAACAAACTTCCTCTTTATCACCTCACAGATATAAGAGGTGGCAATTTCCATCAGTGATGTTCCATTTCTCTATGAATGGAGAAAGCCAAATTCTGTCATGGAATTGGAGAGGGAGGTGGGGTACGCAGGGCAGAAAGGCAAACAAGAAAACATGAAAAAAAATTCAACAGATTCTCACCACACATATGACAGGCTGCTGTAGGTAAAAAATATTTAAGCTCCCCAGGATTAATTATAAAGGAAATAAGGAACTCCCAGCAAAGTATTATCTCCAATTACTGCCATCAGTTGAATCAAGCTGCATCTTCGTGGGGGAGAATACAAGAAAATCTCAGTCCTCTTCCATTTCTGTCTCCTCTCTCTACTGTCCACCACCCTGCTGTGGTCACACACACTGTAGAAAGCAGCTGAAATAATCTGCCAGCACTCACAGCTCTGACAACTGTTCTGCATTGCAGTCTGTGGGCATACTAGCTCTGGAAAATTCTGTATTTGCCTATATATCCCTCTGAACATGCACAGTCCTTAGGCTGATGTCAGAGCTACTTGAGAAGTCTGCAGCAGACCTCCCTGTCACTGCTTAGGAAGAAGCCAGGAGCAGCAGGGCAGAGCCATTTTTCTCAGGAGCATTAACCCCAATGTGCCCTTATGCTACAGACCTGGTGTGAGCATGATCTACCTGCCACTGGAGCACAGATGGGAAAACATTCCAGCCCCATCCCATTCAATATAACAGTTACTCAGCACCTGCAAACACCCAACACCTGCTGCCCACCCAGCATGGCAAGCCCTGCCCTGGGGGAAGAAAGGGAAAGCCAAAGAGCTTCAAAATCTCTTGTGAATCCCAGGCACCATGATGGTGCAGGTACAGGAAAGACTGGGGTGTACCACTGCCTCCATCCACTACCAATGCAACTATGGCACATATTTTCCATTGCTGTTTAGCTGCTGTTTTGTTTTTTGAGATTACACTCATTGTTACTAGTGGCCTACATACAATGCAATGTAGGACCTGAATATTGGTCCAGAAGGTCCCTCCATGGAAATGCAGTGGCTGCAAAACCAGCTCCTTTATTTTTTGCCTGACTGTAGCAAACACAAGATGCAGGTGTCCAAGGCCTTACAACTAGTAAAATTTAGTTTGGGAGCATTTTATGAAAAATGTATTCTTTATGCTAGAAGTTTCACAAAAGGAGGTTAATCTCTTCTGAATAAGGTTGGTCCCATCAGTTGGAACAGGATTCTTAGGAGTGTAAGTTTACCCCAACTCTATCGGACTTATTGCACTTCAGGACAATGTAGTTTCTCCACTTATGAATGAGTTTCTCCCTCTATGGACATGTTAAAAGGCCAAACTGACCTTAAACAGAGTGGATATATGTTATGTTCTTTCTACCTGTGTCAAAATGCTCTGGCATGCCACACATGAGTTGACTTTCAACTTTCTTTGAACTTTCAAGTGGCTGGGGCACTAAAATACTCCCAAACATTTTCTAATAGGACCAGTAGCCTGAAGCCTGCCCACGTAGAGATCTGGTCTCTTTGGAAATGTGATCTGAGCACTTCCTTTTTCACTTTTACTCAGCAGAGGACAAAGGTGGAGTGGTCAGGATAGTCTTATTGCCCGAAACTATAAAGGAAGCAAGCTGCCACATAAATCTCCCAACTGTATTTTCCAGTCTTCATTCTTCCCTCTGTTCAGCCATCCCATTAGGTTTACAGACAGAGCTGGTATGAAAGCCAAGCTCTCCGCTGGCAAACACACTAGTGTGTGTTTCAATGTCTGAAGCTGGGTGCCTTTTCCACCCTTCATCAAGAGGTGCAAAGGATGGAAAATCCAGCAGCAGAACATGCATGCTCCCCTTAACCCAATGATTCCCCAAGTGACATTTTCTGCCTCACATGGAGAAAGGAAAGGGAAAGGGGAAAAGGAAAGGGGAAAGGGGAAGGGGGAAGGGAAAGGNAAAAAAAATTCAACAGATTCTCACCACACATATGACAGGCTGCTGTAGGTAAAAAATATTTAAGCTCCCCAGGATTAATTATAAAGGAAATAAGGAACTCCCAGCAAAGTATTATCTCCAATTACTGCCATCAGTTGAATCAAGCTGCATCTTCGTGGGGGAGAATACAAGAAAAATGACTGCATGTAAAGTTTTCATACTTTTAGGAGTCTCTCAATCACATCATACTGTGGGTTTTGAGAATCTAGGGGCTCATGGTGAAAGTGATTTTATATTATGTTTAGAGCCACAGCCAGCTAGGGCTTGTGTTTTGGTCCTCTGAGAACAGGGAGCTGGTTTCCATGTCTAATTGTGCTGTTCCTTGAGGCTCTCAGAGCAACTTCACTGCACAGAATCACCGAGCATTTACAAAGAGGGGAAAAAAGAGGACCGCTGGTGCCTAAAAAATAGAATCTGCTGGATGATCCATCCATGCCTTATGTAAAGTCTTAAATGGCACACATCTCTTTTCCATGAGAAATAAAGCTATTTAATTTAAACTGTAAACTGTTGAACTGTTATTTAACTGTAAACCCCTTGGTTTTTGTAAAAACTGTGAAAAGAGGCATTTAACAAAAGCCTGCTGTTAGCATGACGTTCAGTTAGCAAAGAGATTTAGGTGGAAGCATTGATTCATGACATGAAAACAGGAACTGGGCTTTTTACAGCACCTCCCTGATGTAGCAGCACACCTGTCCCTTCCCAGCTTCAAAACTGTTCCCACAGCACCACTCTTCCACCTCTTGCTTCTGCAGCTGGTTGAACATGGCATGAATTTGCAGGATTCAGGGGAATAGCACCATACAAGTGGCTTTGGCTGCTGGAACCCCTCTGAAATTGAAGGGCTTGGGCTCAGGAAGAGTTTGCTCCACTTTTTTTCCTTTCCACTAAAGTTTCAGTGTGAAAATCCATCACTTCTCCACTTGCCTCTGCACTATTGTAGGCACACACTGTGACACAGAGGGATTTTGGCAGTAGAAAACTTCAAAAACACCGAGTCCTTAAACGTGCCAATATATACCAGGCACTAAGGATGGAAACCTGTCAAGGAGAGGCATTTCTCTGTGAGAGGAAGGCTGATCTCCCCAAGAGGGAGAAGGAGACATGTTCCCCCTGTCCTCCCTCCCACCACTCTCAAAGAAACATGTCACAAGCACTCGACAGATGCCAGTCAGAGCAGAGCAGCAGGATCCACAGTCCCTTGTCCCTTCCCCACTGTTTCTCCAGACCCCCAGTTCCTGTGTGGCAGCAGAGGACCTGATCTGGGGTGGCCTGCCATGGCTGACAGCATGCAGAGCATTGCTGGAGCTCCAGCTTCGAGAGGAACTGAAGAGCATCCAGCATTATCTATGGCAGAAGACAGCGGATCTTTTCTGGGATAATCCACACTGCTGGCAGGTTTCCTACCACACTCCCTAATCTCTATAACTGGTTTTCCTTCTTTCTTCATGTGGTGTCCCATGTCTGTCTTCATCCATTTAGCTAGACACACAGAAAGCATTGAAGATTTTCACTGAATGCCTTATTTTGTCTATATGATGGTATGCCAGAGCTGGCAGCAGCAGATGTTGTAGCTATGCTCCAGTGAGGGTACAAAGCCACCAGCAAGGACTCTTTGGAGGTGGCAGGCATGACAACAGCAGCCACAGCTCCTCTGTTGGGAAGAGCAGGGGAGAAGGGAGGCCTCAACCCAGCTTGAGGGGTTTGTGAGCAGCACCCTGATGCACAAAGTCAGCCCCATTCTCCCAGCCACCCCAGAGCCTCAGGCGCCACAACACAGAAAGCAACAGTTTTACTGGGAAGACTTCCAGCAGTGCACCTTAATCTGTGGGATATAAGTGTAAGCAGGGAAGTCTTCACGGATTAATTAAATGCCAAATGTTAAAACTGTGCCTTACCAGCTATGTTTTGATATGGGTGGTATGGTCAACACACTGGAGGGAAGGGATGCCATCCAGAGGGAGCTTGCCAGCTCTGAGAGGTGGGCCTGTGCAAATACTGTAAAGTTCAACAAGGCCAAGGTCCTGCACCTGGGTCAAGGCAATCCCAAGCTTAGGTAGAGGCTGAGCAGGGAATTGGTTCAGAGCAGCCCTGAAGAGAAGGACTTGAGGCTGTCTGTTGACAAGAAGCTCAACACGGCCTGGCAGAGAGCACTTGAAACCCAGAACACAAACTGTATCTGCATGGTCAGCAGGGCAATGGGGAGGATACCAACCCTCTGCTCTGCCCTTTTGAGACCCCACTTGAAGTTCTGCATCCAGCTCTGGGGCCCCCAACATAAGAAGGATGTGAGCTGCTGGAGCAAGCCCAGGGGGACATGAAGATGACCAAAAGGCTAGGGCTTCTCTCCTATGAAGACAGGCTGAGTGAGCTGGGATTGTTCAGCCTAGATAAGGCTCCAAGGTGACCTTACAGCATCCTTCCAGCTCCTAAAGGAAGGCTATAAGGGAGCTGGAGAGTGATTTTTTGCAAGGGTATGTAGTGACAGGACAAGGCAAAATGGCTTTAAACTGAAAGAGGGCAGAGTTAAATTAGATATCAGGAACAAATTCTTCACTGTGACAGTGGTGAGACACTGGGAGAGCTTGCCCAGAGCTGTGGATGCCCTATCCCTGGAAATGTTCAAAGCCAGTTGGATGGGGCTTTGAGCAACCTGGTCTGATGGAAGATGTCTCTGCCCATGGCACAGGTCTTGGAACTAGATGATCTTTAAGGTCCCTTTTGACCTTACTGACCAAACTGTGATTCTATGATTCTCTGAGTGTATAATTCTATGATTGTATGATAAGGACTTACTGCATAACTGTTAAACATGATCTTTAGCAGATTGCTTCCTTATTAGAAAATTAAACATCTACTTGAGAGACTTCATTTTTTAAATGTCACCTTTTCAGTTTACTAGGTTTCTTGCTGTGCCTAACACAAGCAGTGGGTATTTAATGTAATAACAAATTAGCTGCCAGCTGGGAGCACTCAGTAGTGGGCAAGTCCTGCCCCAGGACAGCCTTTGCCAGTGCTGCCAGGAGGGGGCCAGTCCAGGGATGGGCCACAGGCCCCTATCCTGAGTAACACTGCTCCTACCTTGCTCTGCATCTGCAGATTGATGAGGAGCAACATCAGCATCTCTTTTGGAAAACCAAATTTCCCAGTTCCAGCAAGATCAGCCTAATTCTCCCCAGAAATCCTTGGCTGTGCCTTTTTGCTGGCAGTGTTTTGCTGAGGACATGGTGAAATGAGCTTCACCAGTTGACATCAATATGATGGATGTGGGCTACATAGTCACCTCAGCTCTTGGGTGCTACTGGCAGTGGCCTCCATGGCATAAATACACACATGATGCTCTGTCCACAGAAACAATCTGACTGCTCTTCAATGAGACATCTGGAAAAATTAGCTGGAGGGAGGTGGGGATTGGCATTGCCACTGCCCGATTTCTGCTTTCGTGATTCTGGTGTTAGCAGGTCCTAAAATAAAACATCCATAGAATGGTTTGGATGGGGGAGAAAATCATGCAGATAAGTCTACCTGGAGTCAGAGGAGAAGATCTCAGTGGAAAAGTGCAATTGGATGCTCACCAGCATAGATAATAGCAAGCACTGGCTGTGCAGCTGACCTCCCTCCAACAGAGATGGTGAAACAATGGCACATCAGAGGTTGGCTTGATATGAAAGCTGGGTTTGAGACACAAAGCGCTGATCCAGATTTCCTCCAGGTCTTGGCTCTGAGGCCAGTTTCTCTGGAAATTAACTGCTTCAAAGCTAGACTGTGTCACCTGCTGATCTGGAAGCTGATACCTACAGGAGGAGCAGCCCTGGTACCAGGGTTTTACAACCATGCAGCCTTATGGCCAAGCTAAGTCTCTCTTCATTGAATTTTTTGTTAAAATGCTTTTACTACTTTCAGAAACAAGATTCTCCAGTTTATCCAGCAAGCCCCAAGAAGGAGCTACAGACGCTGTGCTGCACATCACCTTGGCAAAAATTGATTTTTCAGCAAGAACTGGCAGTGAAGAGGTTAAGAATTTATGATCCTAAAAGGCTGCTTTTGGAGGGGTGGGTTTGGGGCAACCTGAGTTGAGGAAGCAGCCTTAACAATATAAGAAAGGGAAGTGATGGTCATTGGTTTGTTTGTTTATTGTTTTAGCAGTTTGTACTGTGTGTGTCTTATGTGCTATCTTCATTCCTCAGTCTCCCAGCTGGTTAATTATCCAGGGGAAGCAGTACTTCCTGCCAGCGACCTCCTGGGTTCCCTCCCATTGTTCCCTGGGCTGACACACAACGCTGGAGACAGCAGAAAGGGCTGCTCATGCCTCAGCCAGTGAGAAACACTCCAGAGACTGCGGTTAGTTAATAAAACAGATGGGTTTATTTGCATCGGCAAATTTCAGTGCTAGTGATGCATTTAATAGGGTTAATTCAAAGAAAATCCCAATAAAAATAAAACAAGGAGTTTGGAGGAAATTAGATAAATATAGGAAAGAAAAGAGAATGATCTGTATCTCTGGCATCTCCATCAACTCTGTTGCATCTTCACAGCTTTCAGGACTCAGCCACAGCGTTGCTCAACAATTCCTTCTCAGTTAGGACTTGCTAGAACAAGAAGAGATCCTTAGCTCTAAAATCCAGGCTCAGGTGGTCTAAATCTCTTCCAATCCCTGTGCCCACTGATTTCTTTAAGTTTGCTTAAATAGGATGTATAAATGCTTCTCAAAGGTCTCATGCTCTTCCTTCACTTGGTACAGGGGCTTACATGGAAATGAGGATGTCTCCCAGCCCCTAGTACTGCAAAAACATTTATCCCCAAAGCCTCGGCACCCTGCATGCCCCCAAGATTTCTCTTCTGTACTTCTGCAGTGATCAGATGGCAGCACCTTACAAAAGGAGTGTTTCTCTCAAATTCTGTACGAACACTTCAATATTTATTTTTTTTACAAGAACATTTTGTACAATCCCTAAGTGGGCCCTGAAGTAATGCAAACAATAACAAACAGCAGCAGGCTCGAGCTGTAGAGCAGGGATACGGATGTGAATCTCAACACGAGAAAAGTTTGAGGGTGTTTAAGCCAGGCATGGGTTCACCTCCCAGGAAAAGCTATGTTTGATAATTCCAGTTTTTTGAAAGATATCACCCCACAGTGTTTTGCAAGGAATAAGAGTATTTTTGCTCACTGACATCATTAAAGGTAAAGCAATCTCTTTTAGAGGCATGTACTCCCAGTTTTATTGTGCATATCTTAGGGGAAAGTGGGCTTTGCTCTATGTCACATAGATTTGTTCATTTTCTCCGTGTATTTTTACTTTAACAAGGGTACTGTCCTATATATCTCCAATGTCCAAATGCATCTTGGAAATTGCACCACCCTGATGTCATTGGTGGATGAAAATCCACTTACCTAAAGTCATAGAGGCAAAACCAAAACCCAGATCCTGGGGATTCTTTTCAGACAGACACTATTTCTATGGATGAGCTGATTTCTCCCCTTTGGGAGAGGATACATCAGAGCAGTGCTGTCATTGCTGGAAGTTTTCTTTCATGAGGAAACATTATTTGCACATGCTACATCCAAATAACAACAGCAGCAAAGAGGACTGGCAATTGATCCTGCTTTAAATAGCTGCTTTTCTAATGCAGGGAGGAGTGTTTTGTGGCTATTTCCGTAACAAGATGTTCTACTCACTTCTGGCCCAGCAGCATAGCATCTTGATCTTGCTTTGCCTTGCCTTGCCTTTTCTGCCCGTCTTCTGTCAACAAACAAGCAGGAAAAGAATTTCACCATGTCAGGAATTTTAGGCTTTTCAAACAGCTTGCACAATTGACCCTACCCAGATTCAAGACAGAGCTGAGCTGTTGCCCACATGTAAGGTCGTTTGTGATTTTTTACAGATGTTTTGAATCAAATGATAATGCTTAAAAGGAAAAAAAAAACCAAAACAACAAAAAAAACCACCCCAAAAAACTACAAACAGTTCAAAACCATGTTAAATAATTTAGAGAGTGGTTAGACAAATCCTGCAAAAGAGCTCTAAGACTGGATCTTTTGGTTCCCTCGTGGGGATACATTTAAATTAAACATCTGGTAAATAATAAGCCAAAGACCATCATGCCACTGAATAACAAAAGCAGTTAAAGAGCTGGATTGATGAGTGGCTATTGAGTGCCTGCCCTCACTTCCCTCTTCTGTCTTTTGGTGATGAGAAGGAAAAGGGAAAAAAGTAACGAATAAGCAGGGTCCTGGTATTGTTCATCTCCCCTTTCATGATGAAGGTGAAGAAACAGAAGGAAAGCAGAAATTATTAATTTCTCCCTCCCCCAGGAGAAAAGTGAAGTAAAACAGTCACAAAAACAGGATAAAAGTCTCAACCTTGGGGAATGCAAAGCTGGCCCATCAGAATGCAACCTGCAATGGCAGAGAGAGAGCTGAGGAATTCCTTCCCTCCCCAAATATTTTCCGTTGTTTCTGTTTGTTTGCATTACCCAATATTTTAAATAATTACAAAAATCTCTGACACCAAGTCTCTCAAATATATTGTGGCCACAGAACAACCTAAAGAGCTGCAAAACTCCTGGAGTTTCTCCTGTGAAACTCCACTGGGGCAGAAATTAATGTACTGCCACTTTTCAAATATTGCTTAGTCCTGACTGGAGGGAGAAGCAGCTATGCATTTTGGAAAAGATGAAGGAGAGGAGTGCACTAATTTATGCAGAGTGAATTAAAAGCTGAAAGCACCCTGGATTTAATGGATGGCAAAGCTAATCAACAGCCACTCTAGATTCAGTATAACCTAGCTTGACAAAATCCCTAATATTGTTTAAATTTAAGGACTGTGTATCATAGCCTGTACTAATGACACACATGCAAGCGGCTGGCAGAGTAATGCGTTCCCCACCCTTCTTCAGAGAGGACAGAAGACGGTCCACTTCTCGAGGAGCAAGTTCCAACTATGCACTGTAAAACAATTCTCCTGCTACAATCAGCAGGAACTGTGCATGATTAAGAACACTGGATCAGCCTCCACATATGAGAAGTTTCCTGCTGCTGCTGCAAAGGCAAAGAGTAGGTGATGCTCAACAGCCAGGAAAATCTCTCCCTTCATAACTGTATAAAAGCTACTGAACGATGGCTCAGTGCAAGGTCTCAGGCTTGGGACACCAGCTGCTTCCTGGTGACTGCAGCTAATTTTGGCAGTGGGGCAGAAGTGCCGTGCTGATGCAATTTGAAGCAGGATACAGATTATAAACATTGTTTCCCTAAGATCTTGCTGTGCACTGCTCAAATTTCTTTTCAAAGGCGGCTCAAATTAACCCTCCACCTTCCCCCGAGGTTAGAGCCAGCAAGGTTTAAGACAACAAACAGCTTTTGGAGTCAAGACCAGTCTCCTTCTCTCCCTTCCTCC
This sequence comes from Anthoscopus minutus, assembly GCA_013399455.1. Classification (NCBI taxonomy): domain Eukaryota; kingdom Metazoa; phylum Chordata; class Aves; order Passeriformes; family Paridae; genus Anthoscopus; species Anthoscopus minutus. The sequence goes on from VWYI01034381.1 coordinate 43,302, forward strand.
AAGATTATTTCCTTAACAATACAACTGCACCAGGGCTTTTCCCAAGCCAAAGTGCAATAACTATGTTTTTATAATGCCCATTGGCAGTGTACATGTGCCGCCCAGGACAGAGCTTGGTTAATTAAGAAATTCTCTCGTAGCGCCTGTTGCACCACGTCAGCAGACAGCAAATAAAGAACAGCAATGACCTCAACCCCTGTCAGCTCGTGTGCTCCCGAATTTGATTGCTTGTGATTGCTTTGGGACGAGGAAGGTAACATATCACATCTCTGCCAATGGCAGGTCTAAGTTACTCCCCGACAGAAAGCTGCACTTTTTCTCCTTCAATAAGAAGAAGTAACACAAACAACAGTGGAAGCAGCCATGCCTTGTTTCCCTCAGTGGCGAGGTGAGGTGAGGTTTTCCCAGATGAGCTCCTTTGTCTCTAGCAAAGGGTGAATTTGCAGCCCAGCCTTCTCCACGCTTGGTCATAAGAAACTAGGTCTGCATTCAGACAATCTTCCTGACAAGATCAGTCTCAAAACTAGAGAATTCAAGCCACAGACTTTAGCAAGAGCCAGAGAGGCCAGAAAACCTCAGCACCATTTAGAGTTTCATTAGCAGCTGTCCTCCTGGTGGCACTTTACTTTAGAAAATTACACTCAGGTTACAGACAGCAAGACTGAGGCATGACTTTTAAAAAAGGCTCGTCAAACATCAGTAACAACTGAAAATAAAACCACTGCAAGCTGGTGTGTGAGGCACAATTCACCAGCAGGGTGAAGTTCTCCCTAGCCAGGCATCAGACCATGGAATGTGATGACGATGGCACAGGGAACTGGTGCACAGGGACAGTCCGTGGGAAGACTTCTGCCTGCACAACCTCCCTTCTCTGCCCAGATGAGCCATGTGGCCTGTGTGAGCACTGAAACAATTGTTTTTACAGCGCTGGAGTTAGTTGTGTCTGAAAGGCTGCCCACAAGCGCGGTGAGCAGTGTCATTAGGCTGCTGGCTGGGCAGTGGAAGATGGATGTGTTGTTCACTTTCATGCAGGCAGTTAACAGCACAGCTATTTGGTTACATGAATTTACAAGCTTAGCTGCCAAATAGAGGAGAGCACAGGTTAACAGCAAGGGGTGAAGGTGCTTGTAAAGGTGCAAGCTGAGCTCTGAACCAAGGTGATTACAGCTCACTGGGAGCTCTTGAAACCCATTAGTGCCAGAGCAAGGAGCTGTCAAGATCCACAGATGAGAAGCCAAGTTTGCAAGCTCAGGGGTGACCAGCCATGTACAGGGAAGGGAATTTGCTTTGCTCTCACATAGTATCTCCCTCTTCTCTTTCCCTCACCGAACAGCCATCTGCAAACCAACCCGAAGCCTCCCCTGGCAAGGACAAGGGACTCCCAGACCATTCTGCCCATGAAAGCCACACTCCTGCATCCACCCCTGCACTTCCCCAGATCTGTGGCAGCATCCCCACACTTGTCAGTTCCTCTAAAAGAGCCACAAGAAGGTACTCCTGATCCCTGGCCTGGATTAAGCCCTTAGGCATGCAGACCTGATGTACACTTTGGAAAGCAACCGAAAATAGTTTTCCCTAATAGGCATCTTATTTCCCCATGCTGTCCTCTCCCCTAAAATAAATAAAGGTACTTCAAGGTGTCAGACAAGTCATCACACTTTAATTTCTCCCTTTGGCAAGCCTAGCCACTAATTCAGTCTTGTTATAGTTTTCTCAGTAGGGACAAAATATATACTGAGCTTTGAAAACCCATTGTGTAGCAGCAATTGTTGCTGTAAACCAGTGGCTCTTTTGCTTTGTTCAGCACCATGTGCTTGTGTCTCCTGTGAGACATTGTTTTGTTAAGGCTTGCTATTGATTAAAAGGGAGAGGAATTTAATTCCAGATGGGAGCAGCTGAAATGTTCTAAAATGCTGCATAAAAAATGTGAGCATTCAAAATAATCGTAAAGACAGGTAGCTTTCTTAAAACAGATTCATTTTTCCCTCAATCTTTGCTCACCGCATCATCTCACCTCAGGGCTGACTTGCAGCTCAGGCCCAGGGTAAAGGCCACATCCTCATCCATATCTTTGGGTCTGACGGATGCTGCAGAGCAACCTGGGGAATGCTCCCGGAGGTGACATAAAGTTCCAGGACACTTTAGAGGGAGAAGCCCTGGGCATTTGTTCTCTGTCCTCTGTGTAGCGCCACAGTTCCCAATGTGGATACAGTAATAAGTAAATAAGCATAAAAGTACCCCAGGCTCCTTCAGCTTAATCTTCTACCCCATACAAAGAGATTGATTATTCCCTGACTGAGCATCAAATAGTCTACTATAACACAGGAGTTTTTCCTCTATAACTACACCAGAGTAACAGGATAGGGCATGCTTTTATATAGCAGAGCAGCATTACTGTCCCAGAGCAGGGACTTAGCTCACCTGGCTATAGTTTCTCTGTCAGCAGTGGACAGGAAGGACAGAAGTCCCATGGGTCCCCAGGCAGCAGCACCAAGTCAGACCTGTTTTCTGCATCACCATCGCACAGCATGGACCGCTACCCATGCCCAAGCCCCGGGCAATTGCCCCTACACATCTTGGCCCCTCTTTGTAGCTCCAGATGGACTCTGAGCAGCAGCACTGGCAGGCTTATGGCAGTTTCACGGCCTTGTGCTCCACACACTTGCCTGTGTATTGTTTTGGTCCTGTTGTGCTGAAACACAGAGGAATGAGGAGACTCCATGGGGACCTGAAGAGAGATGGGCTAGATTTCTACATCTTCTACAACCAGTTTCAGCATTTGCACTAGAAAAATAATTGCAGGGTTGCAACATCCTTTATGTGACCTACTAGGAGTAATGAATCTACCACCTGAGAAACCCGACTGTCATTTTACAAGAGGACCATACATGACTGTTCTGTAACAATTAGCCAAAGAGATTTTCATAGGGAATGGTATAATTCCTTTAGGGTCTTCTGGCCATCCCAAAATAAGTAGGAAATAATACAGAAGAGTGGAACCCATCTTTGTTTTGCTGTAGGTTTTAATAGGAAAGAGAGGTTTCTATAAGATCTGACATGCCATATGCTGCTGGCAGTCTTCAAACACCTGAAGTCTGCTTGTGCCACTGTGATGAAGGCAGCTTATCCAAAGACACAGTGGCAGAGGCAGACAGGAGAAAACAGGTCCTTCTTCCCACCTTCTGATGGTGAATGGCCACAAACAAATACAACTGAAAAGCACAAGAGACTGCAGCTTGTCTCTCCACCACTGATTCTCATCCACTTTACCTTAGAGACAATTAACCTTTTTCTTCAAGTGTTCCAGCTCATTTTGCAGATTACTATGTCAACATTTAAGTATGAATGATAATGGTAGCACATCTGTAAGAACTTATCTTGGACTCAAGAGTTCTTAATAGCCACTAAGCACGGTACTAAAATCCTTATTAGAGGAATATGGAGCTAAAATACTGCCCTAAAGCAGGTGGTCTGAGAATGTGCTTCTGGAGGTAAGATTCTGGCAGTGCTCTCCTCATAAGCAGCACCTTCCCAAGATAGCCATGCTTGCTTGTGCAGCTCTCTCAAAGCAGCCACTTCTGAAAGACACGAACTCTGTGTGCTGAATAGCACTATTGTACTCACAGCACTGTATTTCAGTGTCAATTACAAATGTGCTTGGCAAAAATAGAGTAATGGTTATAAAATACAGACACACTTTTCAAAATGTTGCTATCAGAGGGATTCCTGGAAAAGGGAGCTGTGCTTGGCAGGGAGAGTCCCGTATTTCAGCAGAAGGAGCACCGGCAGTGATGCACCCCACTGTGTTATCCGACAGTATTTGTGGAAATAAGGGTACAGGGTGGATCAAGGGCATATGAAGATTACAGCAGCCTCCACCCATGTATACATCCCTGGCCCCAGCCCAGGCTGCCACATAATTCCATGCTGGACAGTGATCAAAGGGTTCATCCTGAGCTGAGAAAGTCACACACAGGGAGGGGGAGCAGTGATCCCCAGCCACCAGCCCGCCCTTTGTTCAGCTTGCTCACAAGTTTCCCAGCTATGTTTGAACTCCTGTCTCACTCTTACCAGCACTCAGCTACTTCTGGTGGTTTCAGGCGGATGAGCAATCAACCTTGATTTCACATTAACTTCATCCAAATTACATTTGAATTCTTTCTGAAAAAGGAGTTTTAAAGCTTTTTATTCAAGAGAAGGTGTAGACAGGAGGGGCAAAAAAAACCAAACTGGAAACTTGGGAGAAGAATTAGGTTTAGAAGAGCCCTTTGGAGTTATTTCAATTAGTCTGGGTGCTGGAGACCTCCAGAGAAAGGCTCCTCTTAGAGCTACTGAAGTAGAACAGAGCATTTCAGGGTCTCACTTCCCCACTGAAAGAGCAGCAGCACAGCAGAAGCCTTTTCCTCTGGATTCATTTATCTTCTCGAATGCACAGGGCTGCACTCGCTGCTGTGTAGCTCTCAGCAGCAACTTACCTCTGACAGGTTTTAGAGAAGTAGGTGCCCATGCCCTGTCAGGGGGGATGCAGGCAGGCACAGCAGTGTTTTGAACCCTCAGACATGGTGGTTTGAGAAGAGGAAACAAACATTTAATCCTGGCACTAGTGAAATCCAGGGGCCTGCTGATCCTTCCTTACCCTGCTGGTTGTTGATGATAGGGTGGTCAATGCTTTGAGGCACAGAGTATGAAACAGCCCTTGAGCTGAAGGATTGATCCATTTTTACTAGGCAGAGCTTTGGTAAGGTGCTTTCCTGATGAAGCAAGCCTTCTTAGAGTTTGCTTTTAGTATTTCCAAATATTAGGCAAAACCCTCCAACCAAAATATTAAAAGGTTACAATAGGGAAAATCCTTGCCTTAAGGTCTCACACTGGCAGGACTAAGAGAATCTGATGCAGGCTACCAGTCAACTGCAAATTTCTAGGCTTTCTTCAATCTCCATAATATCATGAATATCCCTCAAAATCATAGACCATCAGGCCAAGACCCAGAGAAGCTCACTCTCTGGTTTTCTTGAGAAGGCTCCTGCTATTCCTGCCTCAGGTAGTCCAACCACTTTAGGGAGGAGCCAAGAGTCTGAGTGTATTGATCTAAGCGTGTGCAGTGGTTTATTCAGAGGAGCAATGTGAAGCACAGCAGTAGGAGGAACGAGGCTGGCTGGGCTGCACAGAGACTCTCAGGGGAGCTTTGTGCAGATAATGTGCCTGGTCCTATCTATTTTCACTGCAAGATAACAGACCAGATTTCTCAAGAAGAAGCCCCTAATTGACAAGAGTATCTCCTGAAAGTTGGAAAGAGATTGATGGCTGACACTGAATAAAAGTGTATTTACTTTTGGCTCGTGGGGGTTTGGCTCCTCTGTTGCTGATACCAAAATGTCTGAGCCCAGTATCAGTGTGTATGTAGCAGAGTGAATATTTGCTGGAAAAACAGCCTAAATTATTCATGAAGGTTTTATGGTCTTGAATCCTTTAATTCCTTCATGTCCATTGTACAAAAGAAAACACCTATCTTCCCTACTTATAGATTTTGTAAAGCAAAACTGGCTGGCAAAGCTTGACAGTTGAAAGGAAACAAAAAATACTAATTGTTAAGCATCAGCCACCTCCCCTGCTGAAATTAACAGAGCTGATGCAAAAACAAAAGCTGACAGAGCCCTCTGGGAAGCAGTGAGCAGGCTTGTTTGCAGCTTAGTTGAAATCATCCATTCCAGCAGTATTTGCATCTTCCTCCAAACATTCACTGCAACTACAGACAGAACTCAAGGATAGCTGTGCTACAGGTTGGGTCCATGGCGATTCCCATCAATGCACATTTGTTTTCCAGCTATTCCTTCCAGAAGAGGAAATCTGAGATAAATATTTGTTGTCACTTGAAAAAGGAAAGGACACCTGAATTCAACAAACTGCTATTCAGACTCCAAGTTCAATATCAAAGCACTTTATAGTTACTAGTCAACTGCAGGTCCTGCAGCCCATGACTTTTCAGCAGAAGACCAGAGATATCATTAAATTTTAGAACAAGCTTTCTTGTAAACAGGAAAATTAACAGAGGGGTTACTGGAGTCATACTTCATCTTCTCAAAGGGTGTTGTAGGAGCTTTCAGCTGGACAATATCTCTCTTTACAGAGCAGAGAAATCCCACTTTGGACAGAAAAGCTTTCCACCTGAAAACTTCTGTCTTAACTTATTACTTCAGAAGACAGCAGGCTACAGGAGGAAGGTAAGTCCTTTGTCAAGGGCAATGTCCAAATCTTTCAACCAGGGCTGCATCATACCACCAATTTTCACACCTTGCTTCTCATTCTTCTATATGGGAAATCCTGTCTTGTTCTCAAAGGGCAGCTGGCTGCCCTAGTACAGGAGGGCCATCAAAATGCACTCTATGCAAAGCTGTCCAGTACATGGAAGAAACAAAGGGAAGAAGGAAAAAATTCTTCACTGACAAGCAATCTTACATGTTACTTGTAACAATAGAGAGTAAACACTATTCAGGCAGAAAGATATTTTTCAAGCTGACAGAATGGCTTCCAAGCATAGTACCTAGCAGAACCTGGCTAGCAAGCAGCGAGCTCGTGAGGCTCTTTTCACTTACAGTAGAATAGATGGGGCCAGACAGTCTGGCAGTCTCACAAAGGCACAGTGAGCAGGAGCCCTCTTTCCCTGTATGCGTATAAACACAAGCACTCTACAATCTTTCACAGCAACACGCCAAAGCAAACAGCAAATTGACTGTAGTAGTTCAGAGAGATGGCCAAAGCTCACAGATATTTTCCATGTGATCCCCTGGAACAATCCACTGCTTTCATTAACACCAATGTGAAAATATGTGCAGTGGAGAAAAGAGAGATTAATTTTAGAAAGTTTTCAAAAGGAACATAAACAGAAGTGGGTCTTAGCTTGGCCAGGAATTATTCTGATCCCTGTGAAAGCAATACCAAGGGTAAGTGCTGGGGTGTGGGATCAGTCCCACTCCGTGCAAAGCATCACATTTTGTTTCCTGGTGAGGTTAACTGACAATCACAATGCCTAAAAATCCTGTCCTCCTTGGCACAAACTGATTTTCTTGAAGGCAGGATGTGAGATGCACTCACATCTTTCTGCTCAGATACAATCTCTGGTCATAAAATAGCAATGAGGCTGAGGCAATCAGTTGGAGGATGGCAGCTGGGATAGCCAGTCTTTAGTGCACTTGATGTAAACAGCAGCAGGACCTGAAAAGCTGTGAGGCCCCATCCTGAATGGCTCAGAAACACAGGATCATCCTGTAGGCCTACAATGAATCTCAGCCCCCCATAGCAAAGTGTGATGGGGCCAATTAACAGATGGTTAGATTGCATCCCAAAAAACAACAGAACAGCATATGTGTAGCAATGTGCAGCAGTGTTTAGTCAGGGTTTATAATTTTTGCAGTCTATTTTTGCCACAGACTTGGCTTGAAGTTTCACAAATGGTCATCTTCAGCTGGCAATCCATGGAGCCATGGGATTGGGAGATATTTCCAGGAGGCTCTTAAAAACTGGATGTAAAGCCACAGTGAAAAATGCCTCTTTGAAACCCAGTACCAGGTGAAGCACTCCCTGAAGGCTGTTCTTACTGTTGCCTTGTGCCTCAGTGATACAAAGATGAATTTTCATGGAGATGTGGGAGGAATCAATTTTAAAACCAGTTAAAGCAAATGAACAAAAAAGGATTACTTTTAACCTGAACTAGTTCCTTGATGGTTTGCCACGTAGCTGTACCAGACCTTGGCTGCCACCACTAAATTAATGCAGGAGTGCAAAATTAACACTCAAATTGCATCCAAAGGAAGGGAAGGCTACTGCCAGTAGACTGCCATGGCCCATTTTCCTATGGGAAACCTCTGACAGCTAGGTCTGTAGTTTCAGCTGTCCAACCCATTCAGTGCACTGAAACTAGTCCTAGCCAAGCTAAGTCAAGGACCTGAGCTGCTCTTAGGCTTACCTAGAGTTCTCTCTTGCCCTAGCTGAACAAGCCCAGGACCCAGCACCTCCTCTCACAGGGCAAACAATCCATCCATGGGCAACCTCAGGATTTCCCAATCAAAAATTTATTTACTGGTCTAAACTCTCACTTAAAAACCTACATTCAGAAGACTCACAAGACTTTCATACCACTGTAAAGCGAAGCTCAGGAGAAGTTTCCCAGAAAACTTGTGACTCTCATGTGAAACCACCGTAAAGAAGATTTAACAGTTGTTGCAATAAAAATCTTATGCAACAAAGATAACTGCACCAGGCTCAGCCTCCAGCACACTCGGACCATGCATAAGGTTTCACATGAAGGTCATGAGAAGCTTCAAATGTTTCAAAGTTTCAAAAGAGATATCATAATAGAGAAACAAAAGAAGGGACATCTTGTGTCTGCCTGTTCACCCAACGGGGTCTGACTTGCCTGTATGGGGTGCATTCAGCAAAAGCAAAAGCTCCCAACAGTGTATCTATGGAGGTCCCTTCAAATACCATGGACTTCCTGGCTTTGAGAGACAATGAAACTATTTTTGCTAAGAGAAAGACTAAAGAAAGCACTGAGAGGATTCACACAAGACACGGTCCACGGAGGTTAGCCTTTGTAAATGCTATTCTCTCCAGGCTAATGTTTCTTTGTTGAAATTACAGCAAGGGCAAAGTTTATCCAACTTATCTATTAATTTGTCAATTTATTTTCTTATTAATCTTTGTTTAATAAACTTATAATTTCATTTTCATATTATATTTTCTATGGGGGGAAAAAGTCCTACTCTGTTCATATTATCCATTTTTACATTTTAAATGCAACATAAGATGAATCTTAAACCTAAGATTATTTCATGCAGCACCTTAATTGTCAGAAATCTTGTATCCATGTCTTCAATATTTCATGACATATGTTTTATGTATGTTTTATGTAATAAGTACAGATCACTGAACACCTGAAAAAGAAAGAAATAATGCACTTAGTAAAGTTCACATCTTAAAGTAATACATTAAATTCTAGTCACACCCTTTCAAAAAGCTTACAGAAAAATGAGAAAGGTGGCAGCTGCAGACATGAAAGGGATGGTCAGAGAAATGAGTCACCTTCTGAAAAAGGGAGACTAAATAAGCCTTGGAAAAGAAGGAGACAACAGAGAAGGATAAGGAAGACAGCTCTGTGTGTATAAAATAGAAAAGGTTAATAGATAACTATTATCCATTGCTTTTCTTAACACAAGAGAAAGAAGTCACTTAAAGAAAACATAATTTTTGATGTTTTTTGTCTGAAAGTTGATAAACAAGAACAAAATGGTACTATTTTACAAAACCATATGAGAGCACTGTGCGATGCACCACCATGGGATAGTGTGAAGCCCAAGGCTGTCCAAAGAAAGGTTCAAGAAGTGATTAAAAAAAGTAATAAAAGAAAGGTGCCTTTAGGACTTTTGGACAGGCACAACCATATCCCATAGTGCAAAACATCCCAAGCTATGCAGAATGAAAAGATAAGAGCCAGTTAAAATGTGGCCAGCATTACTGTATGCTTGCCTTCTTTCTTGTTTTTCTTCCCCAAGCACTTGCTGTCGGCCACAGATAGACACAGGGAAGAGAAGGCTCTGGGGAGCTGAAATGCCCTGCTCTTGTATTTTCCCTTCAAGATTAGTCTGCTTGAGTGGCATGCTCTGTCACTTAGCCAAGTTTCAGAGGTGACAGCATGAGGCAGGCTGAGAAGAAGCACCACAACACCTCTAAATGCTTCTAAGAAAAATGATCCCTCTTTCTTTATTGTGATGTAGCTTGTCATATAATAGCAATAATCACAATTGCTTTGTAATATACTTGGAGCAGCTTTGGAGATTGATTAAATGCTTTGGCTTCCCTTCAGCTTTAATCAACCTGAGCAGCTGTTTATCGCTCAGAATACTTTAGATCAATAGAGCTTATACCTTTAAAATAGTATGGTCCACCCCAGCTCCCTCAAAGCTGCAAGCAGTAATTACAATAAGATCATGCCCTGTAGAGTTAAAAGTAGATGCTATAAAATTGATAAAATCACCACAGCCACTAGCATAAGACACTTTTGAAAAGTGGCCTTTCCTAATTTCAAATTTGTCCCAAGTTCTTTCATAAAGGAAGAGCTGGAAAGGTTGCAGGCAAAATTCTGCTCAGACCCTGCCACCAGCTCGAATAAAAGAGCCAGGAGACAGAGCAAGACACCAGCCTCATCAGCCACAGACCTGCTCTTCAGGAGTCCAGCAGCAAAGACCAAGGATAACTGCTAAGCACAAATGAGAATACCTCAACTTAAATGGCAATACAGGAACTAAAATCATCAGTTTTAATGGTTCTATGAAATACACCCATGTCTTGTGACTGTGTCAGCACAGTTTCCAAGGCATTACAGCAATAACGATTTAAGCATATTTTGGCTGCATAAAAATAGCAAAATCATACCAAATACAGTATGAAAATTTGTACTGACTTTCATGGGTTCAGGACCTAACTCTCTGTGTTAATCATAGCGCGTTAAGTGAATGAAAGTTGAACTCCAGGCATAAAATCATCAAATCCAGATGAAACACACTGAAAAAGTTAATTTCATCATACTGCCAGACAAGACAAGACAAACTCTTGGCTGGTGCCTTGAAAAGACAAATATTTGGATAGGAAAAGAAAAAGCAGTTCAAATCACTGCTTCTAAAATGATATGTTGTGGAAAATCATTGCATCACTTTTACTAGCAGTTCACAGCTACTCATTAATTCTGCAAAATTGCAGTAGCTGCTGCTTTCTGAGGTCTACTGGGGCAGCAAGACATCTTGCCTGCTCATAGGGGAACAAAAACTGATGCCCAAGAGAACTACCACATGAAAAATAGTGTTTACATGGAAGGTGACAAGACTTGGTTCGTTCAATACACATCTAGGACCTGTGTTTAAAAGAGACAACACTGGGACTGTTTTTCCCACCCACATATCCACAGCAATACAGGTCCTTTTCCACAGCAGGGCAGACACCGTAAAGCAGTATTAATGTCATGCTGTGTCAACAAATGCATATCACACCACGACTTAGGATCCTTTTAGGTGGTCTAGCCATCTAACCCTCATCTAATCCCAGCACTAGGCAGAGGAATGAGAAAATTGTCAGGCAAAATATGCCACATACTATATTTTCTTTGTTAGACATTGAGGCATATTAAGTTAATGATCATTAAAATCCAATTAAGAGTATGGTGGAAAAACACTCTGGGTGTTTAGAGGGCCCCAGCCTTACAGTTGATCAGGCGAGGGAAGAAGAAAGTAGATAAAACAAGATAAACACAGCCTGTCATTACTGTTGCCATTCAGAAGAGGAGGAATGCTGGATAAACTAGAGCTTTTCCACTTCATTATATTTTGCTGTTTTTCTCAGATGCATCTGGAATTAATTCTGTTAAAAAAGGAGAGAGATGAGGGAAGATGGGCTTTTCAAGTTATTTTATAAACCAAACAAACATTTCACACGTTTCGATTTCTACTACTCTTGTGTTCCTTTTCACACTGCTAACCACTTGAAAGCCTCTTGCAGGGGAGAAGTTATCAGAGAAAATAGTTTTGGATGTTCCTTGTTTATTATATGCAGATTAAACAGTTCTTATTAACTCAGTCTTCATTCTTCCTTCATAGGTAGCAGCACTGTGATATTATTTGCAAACAGCCAAGGTAATTACCATCCAGCAGGGTCCAATTGTTTTCAATTAAAAGCTTGACTGAAGTCTTTAGTTTTTAATACCATTGTGACCATCTGCTTTCACTGAAGTTCATCAGCAAAGGCACAGGCCTCATTCTAATGCTGCTTAATTATATGGAGGAACTTTTTTTTTGGTCAGGGGTTCATTTTTTCCTGCTAAAGAAATGGGCACCAACGGGGTTGCCTGGCTTTTCTAATAGCCTGCAGCAAGATGGAGTATCCAGGAAGATCATTACATCCCTGAGAGATCCAGCTGTTATTGCACTGACAAAAAGATCCAGGGGACCGACAAGAGAAAGCAGTTAACCTCAGCTGCCCTCCTCCCCATTCAGTCACTTGCCTCTTTTTCCTACCAGCAAATCTGAAAAGGCCACAAGGAAGAGGTTTTAATCTAAAACAGAGAGTACGATCCTCCCCTGCTGATTAGATTTTCATTCTTGGTTCCAGGCCAGGAGCGCAGGCAGGCTCTCCCGCCTGAGCACACATCCCCTCCTTCCTTGCACATGCAGCGAATCATTTGCAGTCCTGTATCATCTCAGATCTGAGGATCTTCAAATCCCTTACGGGCATTCATTAAGCCCCGTGCAATCCCCAGGAGAGGTAAGTAAATATAATTTTCCAGATGGGGAAATTAGGGCGGCAAGAGGTTAAGTGACTAGCCTGAGGCCGAACAACATGTAAGTGGCAGAATCAGCATGAGGATCTGCCAAGTCCCAGGTTTAATGAAAGTCTCTCGAGTGCTCAGCTCCAGAAATGGAAAAGCAACACCCCAGTCCTCAAATCCTCAGGACACTTAACTCATTTACTGCAGCTCTGCTTTGTATGTGCCAGTGCTAATAAGCATGACTCTTTCCAACTGCACTGTGCACAGAAAGGCATTTTGTAGATTTAATGTGGGAGCTGCTGTCTCAAGGCAGGGAAGCACACTTGATGTTGTTCCATAGCATCGGCCCAGGCAGGCACACAGCTTACTTACGGGTGCCTGCTGCCATTTCTGTTGCACACAGCTATTTCCAAGGACTGGCCTCCTGAGAGGCAGGTACTTTGCCAAGCACCAGTTAAAGAGGAAAAATAAGTGGTACAACACTGTCAAAACTGAGGAGATGCACTGTCTTGCTCTAGTGGCAGTTCAAAACCCTGAAATAAGAAGCCAGAGGGTTCTCTAGGCTGGCCACATATGTAAATCCATCACTCCACTAAATCACAGAACTGTTCAAGCAAGACTTAAACCTCTGCTCCTCACTAATCTTTGGGAAAACAGGAAGCTGGGTTTTACCCTTGCCCCAGGGGTGCCTCTCTCCTTGGCACGGGTCTCCACTCTCAGCATGGGGAGGTGGGCCCAAGCAGCGTTCCTTCCCAAAGGCCAGCAGTCCTGGCCTGGCATGGTACATCAGCAGAAGCACTAAATCTACATCAGGGCTGTTAGACAGCCAAGCCCAGTTCTTTTATGCTATACTGAGACCTGTGCAGCAAAGGCATTGAAACAACTGGAACGTGACGCTTGGGAGATAATTAATTCAGAAAATGGTGTAAATTACTTCAGTATTTTGGAAGGCTTGAGGTGTTGCTGCTCAACTACCTTGAGCTACTTGCAAATGTAATGCAATTTGTTTCCATACAGATTTCTTTTAAAGCTGTGTGTAGTATGTGTCCTAAATACATAATTACACACTAGAGTATAATGGCTCATTTGGGTTTATTTTGTAATCAATATGCATTTTAAAAGCAAATTCTGAAGGAATATGCAGCCACAGACATGCAGCACACAGTCTGGTTTCTTACACTTTCACTCCTAAGATGCTCCCAAAGACCTGTTCCTGCCAGAGCACAAACATGAAAAAGTGAGAAGTAAACCCTTTCTTTAAGAATTACCTTGAAGGAAACATAATGATCCTGTTAAGAAAAAAGCCCAGTAAAAACATTTTTGGCATGGATGTCCTGTGAATAGGATGGCCTAGGAAATTAGTAATAAGATTTTGCATTTTTCTTTCTGTGTTTGAAACTAGTCTGTGCTCATAGCAATTTGGCATAGCTATTCCAAAGAGTTTTTCAGTGATCTATGTAAAATCATTCTGCAGAGTCCAATCGGGCAGCTCTTACAGAGATATGTATCCACTGCACAAATTACAGAGAAATTTCAATTCTTTTCCAATATGCTCCTTAAACCCCACAAAAAATGGTTTCTGGTGAAAAGTCCTTCACTGACATGAGCAAGAATGCACCAATCAACACATGCAAGCAAAAGGATTAAATGGTATTTGGACTGATGGGAGTAACCCAGGGTTCCTCTTTAAGAGTACTTCAGACAACTGCTCTCACTTGAGTTATTAGTATTTAGAATAAGCTGCCTTATTCACTAGTTATGGCCAAAAATATTAGGACTTGTTTCCTTCTTTTGTAATTCCCTGACTTGCCCTAAGATAAGGAGCTGCCTTTTGATAGGAGTGCACGACCAGCAGTGCTTTTCCTCACATGTCCCCAGCAAGCTCCCAGCAGCATGGAGAGCGCTAGGTCTGTCCTGCTTAATTGGAGGCATTTAAAATTGAGATGCTGAAACCAGGTACCATCTGCATCAAGGACCAGGTACTTCCACAGGACAGCTAAGATCTACATCTCCCATCAGGAGCATCCTTCTTTCTCCATCAACTACAGAAGCAATTTAAAGTAAGAAGGCTCCCAATTCCAGCAGCTGAGTTAATTGTTCAAACTAAAAATAAATTCTGCCTGTTTGAAACTACCTGTTAACTATATTTAAGCAGAGGAGCTCTGGATGTAAGTTTCCCGTATTAGAGATGAAAGGGAGAGAAAGACCTTGCTTTCTGCCTTATGGTCACTGTGCATGTAGATCAGTGAAGCAAAGCAGTATGTGAGATATCAGGAGTCTGGAGCCCAGTGAGCAGACAAGGTCTGCACATAAACTTCCATTAAGTATAGCTATAGTCTTCTCAGTTTATTTCTCAAAGTGCAAAAAAAGTCTGACATTGAAAGAGACAACAGTTTTTTGACAAAAAGTAATAATCTCTGCTTTATCGAATGAGATAATCCAATTTTTCCTACTAGTTTCAGTCTGTTTTAAGTAAAAAATCCAAATACCATTTTTCTCTCTCCTTGATATTTTTATCAATTCAATTAAAATACCAGAGAATTTAAAAATGAAACTATATGGAAAATTACTTTCAGCACTGGGATTTTCCCAGGTGATCTACAGCACCTCTCTGCTGGAGCTCCAGAGCGTGGAAGGCTTCATTCATTTCCCTTCTTTCAAGTTGCACATTCACTGGGTCCAGATGGGATCTGAATTTTCAGCTTATACATTTGAGGTCAAAGGGCTGCAATATAAGCGTTCAGATTTTACCACACTTTTTCAGACCTGAGGAAAAATGAAATTTCCAAATGCATCTGTATTAGAACAACTCCATTACATCTCATAGTCTGTTCTTTTTAGATCTAAAAACATTGCAATTCAAGTCAGAGGCAGCTGAGCCTAATGAGATCAATCAGTGGAAAAAGACACTTTGGCCTCAAGACATGAGAGGTGTGCCACACCAGTCAGTCAGCTGAGGGGAAGGCTGACTGCTCATCTACGTCTTTATGGGTAATCTCTCTATTTTTATTTTGAGAATTCTTGTAACTCTTCCCCCCAATTCAGCTCCTTATAAACTTTTTTAGCAACAGTGTGGCAAAATGCTTCAGATTCAGCTGCTGGTAAGGGATAAAAAAAGCTAGTTTCTCATGCTTTGTATATTTTTTCCTCTGCACAAAAGGAAAAGCTCTCTCAGTTTTTTTCTCCTGTACTAATCCCTTCTTAAAGTGCCCAGACAGCTTAAAGACATAGATGTAGAGCCTGAGTATCCAGAATCTATGTGAAAAACAATATTATCAGAGGATCAATCTGAAAACCTGTATTTCAGTGAGCTTTGTGCCATTTCCTGAATAACAACTTCAGATCTCATGTACTGTCTTATAATTACGAAAAATACAACTTGGTATAGAATGCACTGTGTCAGCTTTGATTATGTCAGCAGAGAAAGACATGGGATACAGAGAGAGAATAAAGGAAGAATGATGGCTGTCTACTGGCTTATCAATTTACATCTCTCTACAGTAAATCTAAGTCCTTTGTGCTGTCAGTCATGCACTCCCACGGCAGTGATTGCTGGAATATGAAAATCACAGCTTTGAGATCCATTTGTACATTCACGTATTTGCACAGCCTTTATGGGTTTATTGCTTCAGTGGCTGCAGCATCCCCCACCAGCATGG
The DNA here is from genome assembly GCA_013399455.1 of Anthoscopus minutus. Lineage (NCBI taxonomy): Eukaryota > Metazoa > Chordata > Aves > Passeriformes > Paridae > Anthoscopus > Anthoscopus minutus. The sequence continues at coordinate 59,271 of VWYI01034381.1, forward strand.
GTCCTGTGATTTGAGGATTGGTGTTTGCCCCCACTATGCAGCTTATGTTCAACAATCTATACCAACACTGTGAATCACCACCTTTTCAGTTCAAATTGTGAAGGAAAATGGAAAAAAACCTCAGGAAACTGTAAAGGTAACAAACAGTCATGCGTTAGATGACCTTATTTCAAGCCTATGAATTGCAATAATATGCTGCAATTGTGGCTAAAAATAACACACCTCCTCATTTACTGTGACATAAATAACCACCTAGCTAACATGATGCTTTTGAACACATAAATAGCAGTTGCATATTTTCAGCTGAAATGACACACTGGAAATTAATGAAGACAAGAAGGCATGAACAAAAACCACCTCACTGCTGCTATCACCCCTATAGCAACTGTCAGCAGCAAAGAGCACCTTCCTAGAAATTTAAGAGGCATGGAATTCAGAAAACAAAAAATCATGCTTGTTACAGGCACAACACATGGTTATGTGCATGCACACACACACATACACACTCCACAATTAATTTTCTATGAGCTGAGCAGTAATTTAGGGCCCCATCCTCCCCAGCTCTCTCCCATCAGGACCCACAACCAGGAGAAGGTCAGCAATGTTTCTTGCTGTTGTAAAATACACATGGTCATAGAAAAGTGTTTTTACAAACCTTTTATGGGCCCTGTGAGGGCAAACACTCCACCATGTGTGGAGTACACATGTAAATTTCCCACAGGGCCAAAAGTAACTAGCAAATAGGAAGAAAAGAATCAGAAACTATCCTTGCTCTAAGAACTGCTCTTAGCTATTTTCCTACCATGGAGTTAGCATTAAAATTTGTTACTCATTGTAAAATGAGTATTAGTCCTCATCCAGATACTTGAATACTATTTGTCTCTAATGGGATAAGAATTGTGATGCAAGAAAAACAAAAGCCACTGGAAAATATGGAAGGGTAATGCATTATTGCTGATTTCCTGAACTTACGTAAGTTGATCAGAATCCCTTAGAAAACTCTCCAAGCAATGTTTCTGTCTTCAAATTCTCTGTATTAAAGGAGAAAACTGTCATATTCATGCGTTCGGCTTTTGAGTTGCATTCTGTAAGGCAAGAACAATTCTTCCAGATCAGCAAATCTGTACAATATGGCAGTGTTTGGTTCCCACACTGAATAAAACATGGTCTGTCCTATCTGATCATTTATTAGACTTGGCATTATATTCCCACTATAAACATTCCTAATAGCGTTGGACCATTTTTGCCATGAAGTAACAAGAAGAGCATGAAATCACTCCTTGTCTTTAAAGTAAACACATACATTGTGTTTTGGGGTTTTCCCTTGTGTTGAGACTGAAGTATCTTGATGTTTGGCACTCCTTGGGGCTACTACCATAGAAAGTTGCTTCCTCCTTGACATATCATAAAATCCCAAAATTCCCATATCTAGGAAGAAGAGGTATTACAAGCAAGTAAATTACAACAGAGAAAGAAGGCTGATAACATTTTCGCCCTTTATCCTTAATTTTAGCTGGAAAAGATATTTGAGTCCTGCAGTTTGATTTGAACCAATAGGGGGAACAGCATTTGTTATTGGAAATAAATAACTCCAAATAATTTTTGCTCTTTTTCCAGCTCCTTGGAAATCTGCATTACTTCCACTCAAAGCCAGTCTCCCTTAAAACAAGACAATCACCCCCTGCACCATCACAAAGAAAAACGCTAGGATTAACCTAGAGTCCACTGAAGTCAGTAGCCTGCTAATGACAATGGCCAGCAGAGGATGTTCTGGAAGCAATGAAAGAGAAAAGAAAAGCCGCAGTGAGCTACAGTTACTTCTTTGCATTTCTCTTTCAAGGTTGTGTATAATTTCAGTGAGACTGGATTTTTATTTTAAGCTGCTGCCTACTAAAAGTGCTCTGGTGAGTCAAAGGTAGAACCCAGAATATAGTGTAGTGAATTTCTGATCTTGAGTTTTGACTACCAGGTTTCGACAATCTTGCCAAAACCTGGAAGATGTATGTGTGCCCGTAACACAAGCACGTCCATTAGAACACTCCTCTGTCTTTCTCCTACTCCATGTTCTTTCACCTCTGAGACATGTTTTTGCATAAGAAGTACTTGAATGGCAGCCCTTACAGCAGCCTAGCACACCACAATAATGAAGGATTAATTACCTCAGTCATCAGCACTCTATTATTATTTGTAGCACCAAGTGCATGCTCTATTTTTGTGAGCTACAAATGCCTGGGAACACCGAAAAGAAGACACTGCATTAATTCAACAAGTCTGCTAGCCTGCACCTGCGTTTAATTAGTTACTCAAATCAGACCTGCAGCGCCAGGAGCTGCAGGCGAGATCTCTGCTGGCCTGGCTGGGCTGCCAGTGTAATTAATGGCATTCTTACTGTGGCTCTCTCCTCTGTGCAAACAAAAGTTAATCATTTACTGGGAAAGTCTGAGCTGATGCTTCTCCACCATTTGAGCCAGTGTGGAGAACATTTCAGTATTACTATCCCTCTCTTCATGTTTACTGCTTGCCTCCCAAAAGGATGTGCTGGTCATGTTTTATGCTGCTGGAGACCTACATGGAAGCAAGGGTTAAGAACGTATAAAGAAAAAAAAAATGAAGTGAAAATCTGAACTAGGGAAGTGCTGACCACAAAAAACACCACATAGGATCTATCCCAACCAAAGGCTTCTTTGAGCAGAGGTTTGGCAAAATGACAGCTAATAACTTGGCTGTCTTTTTGTTCCTCTGGCCTTCAGCTTTGTGTTCATGTGAGCTTCAAGCTATTTGTACACAATAAAGGTTGTATCCTCAAAGTACACTTTCAGAAAGACGTAAGCATCATTATTGCTATTAAATGCACAACAAAGAGACTAGCAAAGGATCTTCTCCAAAAATTCCATAGAAACCAGCAGATAAGCAAGGTGCACTGCACCTTTGCATGGCTGTTGTTTTCAGCATAAGAACACTCCTCTTTGCCAGGAGCTCAGGTGATCACGGGCACCAGAAGGCTGGCAAGAAGCCACTGCAGAAACAGAGGCTTAGTCAGGGAGATGATACCTTCAAACCAAGAAGTACCTGTGGAGCATGTCTGAACAGAGAAAACAGGATACAGGTCTGAACAGGAACCTTGCACTTTCTTCATTGCAAAGGAGCAGGCTGGTTATTGCTCACAGCTTTGTCTTCTGCTCTTTCATCCAAAGACAGCCGGCACCATTTCCAAGTGGCATAGCGGGGCTGGAGCAAGGACAAGAGAGAAAAGAATGGCAGAGTTAGGCAATTCTGGGAACAAGGAGACACTTCTTTTACCTGCTTGCTGGAATAACCTTTGAGGTGACATGAACTTTTTTCCATATGATTATGGACTGTTTTGCAAAGGGGGGAGAATGACTCAACCAACAACAACCTTCAAAAATTTTGAAACCCACTATTTAGAAATGAACTTTCTTTTTAAATGTTTTTATTTTGCTTTTTGAGAGCAGCCTGGTACATCTCTTTTTAAAATTAATGGCGTATACTTGATCAAAAATGCTAAAATGCTGGTTCCAGCAAATTACACAGATAATTAAGTCTCATTTCAATAATGCTCTGAAACACTACTAATAAATCTTTGGGCTCATACATTCCTTGAATATATACAAGCTACTTCACGAGCACCAAATTCCACCCTTGCAGCTCCTTTCCTGTCAAGCTTTGGCAACCCCATGCTAAATTCTGCTGTCAGTTATATCCTGTAAGTCTGGAGCAATTGCTTGTCCTCGGTGGCATAACTCAAGATTACAGCTGTGTAAATGAGCACAGAATGTAGCTTGAGATGTTGTAAATCTGACCTTCAGCTTGCTTCCATGAAAGGGGAAAAACCAGGAACTTGTTTTCACATTCGCTAAGCTTCTTGAAAAACTACCCTGCATAAATATTATGATTTCAGTCATGGACATAGCAGATTTAAAATGGAGTTAAACCTGCCTAGTATCTAGATCTACCAGGAGGGGGAAAGATGACAAGTATAACATTTATGAGCTACCACAAGCAGTGCTGGCTTTTAAACACTAACATGCGCTTTGGCTTCCTACCATGGCACATCAAGACCTTCAGCTTATTCTAGGTCAGTGCTTGACCTCAGGATACTGTAGCATTTCTTCACCAGCAGCCCTTGAATGTTGGCCACCCAAACTCCACGGACGCTGATCGCCAGCCTCCCAACCCACTTAGCTGGGTCTCTTGGTTATTTTTTGCTGGGGGGAGGGTGTCACAGAATTTGTGCCTCACAGACCACACCCAGAGAGCATGAGACTATATGGACCATTGCTCCTGCTGAGCTGTTAGCTCCCTGCTCCCCTGAGCAGCTGACCCAAGACATTTGGGGCCATATCTTTACATGAGAGTGGATGGGTTCAGTCCTAGTGCCCTCACAGGATTCTGCACTGGCTCAGTGATACTTCTGCCTGTGCTTTCAAAATACCCACAAGCAGACAGGAACCAGAGAAGTGAAATCTCCCTTTTTGTCCTGACACCTCATGATTACCAGGCCTAGCAAGTAAGAGAAACACACTTTTTCCCAGACTCCTTTAGTCACCATTTCTCTGAATGGTATTATAGATGACTTGTCAGGTAAAGGATATGCTAATATATTTACCAAATAGAGTTAGAAGAATGAATATCACAAAAAGCAGGCCTCTAAACAAAACACCAAAAAGACAAGGGAAAATAATAATCGAAATGCTTTTTGTTCATGGAAGCACAAGTTAATTAATTAATGATTTTTCTAAACAACTGGTTTTGGAGAAAATATCATTTGCTGAGGTGCAGTACAATCCTTGCAGAGTTGCCATTTGCAGCTATGAAAGCATATCTCTGTTATTACCAATGTACAAGTCTGAAGGGTTAGCTAGTTTCAGGCTAGGAAAAAACCCACCAAAATACTGCGTAGTAAGTACTCTTATACATGTTGGTTTTGATCATCACATTATCTCTTTGCTCTGATATGTCCACATTGGAAATCTCTATCAGGCCACTAAGTATAACAAATTGCTGGCCTATACATTCCAGAATTTCAGCTGTCTAAAGAATAGAATGATGGCTTTGTACTACAGCACACAGCTGGACAAAGCTGGACAAAGACGCATATATCAGTGGCAGCAAAGATATTATCTACAGATGAAAAGCTTGCAGAGGATATGTCAGCATTTTATTTGCTTCTAGACTGCATTATCAATCTTTGGCATTACCCAAACTTAAAAGTCATTGCATTATGCAAAATGCTTTCAAACAAGCAGCATCTCTTGTCTTCATTTCTAACTTTCTTAGAGCATAATTTGATGCATTACCATAAATGAATGAATGAAAGAGCCACAAAATCTCATCAAAATGAGAAGGGAGAATGGATCTGAGTCTGATGACCTGTAATTTGCCTGGTATTGGGGGGCTGCTTTTAAAAAATGGACCAAACTCACTTTGTGTTGATTGCTAATTTAACCACTTTAAATATTTTAATATATAATTTCCATTTTTCTTTCTATATTAAGGAGTGAATGCACTTTCCATTTTAGTTCCCAGACTGAAAAAGCAATGGAACAGCGTTTGAAGAAGCCATCTCAGAAACATGTCAGTTCAGGCATGTACCTGGACACATCAGAAGTCGCAATATTCTTGACTAGCACCATCAACAGACTCCTAGGAAACTCCAGCAGGTCAGCTAAGGACCTGTATTAATGGCAGGAAATAAGAGGGATTTTGTCTTTACTCAACAGTGAGCACAGTTTCTGTGATAAGACATTCCAAGTGCATGGTTTGTTCTGGAAACAGTGGGATCTGAAGTTTCTTTTGCAAAGAGGGATTGTTTCTGCAGAACTGGAACAAAATTATCCACAGGTATTTAGCCTAAAAAAATCAATAACAAAATAACTTGGATTTGATTTATTCTTTCTCCCTCTCCTGCTTTCCACTACCTTATCACTCCTTCAGGGTTTGTCTTGAGCAAAACATCACTGTAAACTGATGTGTTTGGTGTAGAATAATAAATTTCATCCAAGACCTCTTGAGTTACAGGTCATTTAATATAGTAACTGTGGGCAAGCCGAGTCCCCATTGTGCTCCCACTGATGTCAATGAGTATTTGCTGCCCATGAGTTCAGAAATGAGTACCAACTCTGGCTGTGAAAGATCACTCCTAATCTAAACTTGTCACACACTGCCACTGTCTGTACCTCATTCTCTGAGTGCCCATCTTCAAGCTCCCAGAAATTAATTTGCAGGGTAGGCAGGTGCTACTGGAAAAATGAAAGATGATCTCTGTTTCACAAGCAGAGACTCTTGCTGCTTGAATGCAGTTGTCCTGTCCTACTCTCACAGCCCTTGTGAAGAGTTCTTCACTGCTTCCATCATAAAGGCAGGCAAGTAAACGCAGGTGCAAAGAGACAGCTTGTCTGGTTATGGCCTTGTGTCTGCAGCAGAGTGGCAATACCCCAGGGAAGCAGAGAATATATAAAAAATATAAAAACAAAAAAACCCAAGACCTGGGAATTTATGCCCAGGAAAAAAAAAAAGCACTGAAACCTAAACAAACAAACCAACCAGCCTTATCATTTTGTGTTAGTGATGGCAGAAAGCTGGGTGCAGACACTGTCATTTGGTTCTGCCTCTGTATTTGAAAACCAGGATTTGTATTAAAACAAACAAAATACAAAACCAAACAAGCCCCAAGAAAATACTTGCTATCATTTCAGTAAAAACTACCATGACCTATTCTGTCTGGCTAACTTATCAGGTGGAAAATATTAACATCATGCAGCTCCAAGCAATTTCAGCAAAAGCAAGGTCCTTGAGTCCCTGCAGGGACCTGCCCAGTTGACACTCTTTTTTGATTTTTTCTCTCCACAATTAAGATTTTAGGAAACAAAAAGAAGAACATTTCAGTGCACCCAGTCAGCTGTGAATAGACAAAGGATGAAGATGCTCTGCTGAGAATGCCACAGGGAGAAAATGGCTGATCCTCTGCAGAGTCCAAGGAACCCAAAACCCCCTACTGAATAGTGAGAGTGAAAAATAAAGAGAGAAAATAAGCCAAAGACAACCACAAAGAATGTTCATTTAGTCAGGAAACAGCATCCATCCATAACCCAGTGTTTCACTTCACAATTCTGATATGTTTCATTAGATTCTTTAAATGCATGCATATATATTTGTTCTAAAAGAGTGGACTGTTTCCCTTGCTAGCTGTATTGTGTCAAATTTTCCCATGTTTATAACATCTTCCTCTGTTGCTGTGAGATAGACCTGGGCAAATAAAAATCTATCCCTGCCTGACTGCACAGGGAACACTGACCCTGAGTAACAACCACATTCAAACAGTGTGGACAGCCCAGTTTTCTCTCCTTTAACCAGTTTTGCTCTTAGAATATGAAAAGCAGGTCAGCATTTTTGCAACAAAACTTTGAAGACTAAGGTCTTCACTGGCGTCACTTGTAATTGTCAAACACAAGCAGAGCCCCTGGCCTATAGATGGCCAGTAAAATGTGGACTCTGCAAACACCTAGGTGAGTGTTTAAGTGCACGAATATTGGGTAGAACCCTGTCCCCAAGGACATCCATGGCATTTTTAATGTCAAAATTAATGGGGGAATTATTTTATCTGATGGGTTTAATTTATAATTTAATGTAAAGGGTCAGAGCTCAAATTGTTCTTTACTCATCAGAAATGAATAATACTGTGCTTGAAGTAGCACTAGATAACCGAATTATACATGCAAATAAAAACATTATGATGGACTACAGCAGTGTAAGTGAAAAATATTATTCACCTTCCAAGGGAAAATAAATAGTTTTTGAATGAACCTTTAATTTAATCTATTCCTTTAGAATATTAGCTTAAGAGCAAAACTTATTGCCCCTTGGAAGATATACACCCATAATGGAGACTTCTCAGGTATCTCTCATAAAAACATTCAAAATAGATGTGAACACATACTCTAAGTTTTTCATAAATGTCAACATTTATTTCTGATAAATATTGTCCCTTATTTTATCTCTGCCAGTTGTTATCACCTCAGACCAATAAATCTATGCAGGAGCCTATAACTCTTACTGCTGTCATTGGATTACCAACAATTACAAGTGACTGCTCCACAGACACACTGGATGAAGTCTGAACTCTTTCCCCATGGCATGTATGCATCCCATCCCTGCAGAATCCCCCAAGAGATATCTTCCTGCTCTCAAGCAGTATAGGTGCTCCCGGTAAACCTGGAAAGCACAAGGTCTGCCCTTGCTCTCAGGTCAAAGTGACTACCTTGTGGTTTTTAACAATGAGTTGTCTCATTTTTAGAAGGTCCATCTTACATCCTATGTTGCCTGTCTAGATAAATCTACTTGGATGACAGGCAGTAATCACATATACTAATCATCCAGAGGCTAGGATAATTTAACACAGCTTCTTTAGAATGCCCCTAGGAGAGACAGAAGACTTGCCACACCCATTTCCCAAATGGGAAGCAGTCAGTATGTTCCAATACCAAGGAGGTCTTTTACTGTAAGTGTGATTAATGGTAACCACAGCCAAAGAAGCAGTGTCATATGAAGAAAATACTTTGCTAAGAAGGAATGCACTAATTTCACTCTGAGACTGCACTAAGCAGACAGAGTCCTGCAAAGCAAGCAGTCCAAGCACAGGGAGCAGAGGGTAATACAAAGGAATTCACTTGCCAAAGAAAGCAATGTTGGCAGTGGCGGGCTCAAGGCCAAAACAGAGATATATTGATTTAACATCTTCCCACAGGCTTATTTTGTTGTTGGAGAAGATAGCCTTAGAAACCTTGAGCTATTTTCCATTGCAGGAAATGGTGATGATGAGAATGCACAAACTGCCAATTGTTTCCCTGGGAGTGGATTGTCCCTCGGTTGCACCAGGTGTGCATTAGTCTGCTGGCACAAGGGCTCTTTGAACCAAGACAGAGGATCTGAGAGGAAGGAGCAGGCTAGAAAGATGAAAACGAGAACAATTTGATGTAAATGTGGAGAAAGACAAAAAGAGGAACAAAAGCACTTGACATGAGCTACAGTGCCCCTAAGTAAAAGCCTACCCCTGCCCCAGGAGGATAGAAAAGCAGCCGTGACAACACACAACAGTCAGATTCACGAACATCTCTTCAATTGGTCATGAGCAAGGGACTCCCGGGAAAATACACCTGTGCTACTAGTGAAAACCAAATATTTTCTTCTGTGGCAAAGGAGTAACCCTGAAAGAAAAGAGTGGGAAGCCACACACAAGCCCAAATAGCAATTGCATTGTAATGTCTGGGAATCCTGCCTCTGTGCAAGTGACAATGTGTTCAGTGATCTTGAAGCTGCTCTCTAAACATGCTCTAGTAGTGATGCATTTGCACTGTTCACGTTTGTGCTGAAGACAGTTAATTCATATAGATGGAAAAAGTCAAACGGATGGGTTGACCTTGGAACTTGGCCTGGAAGTTATTCATAGTCTCCATAAGAAAAGCACTCTTCATTTTGCATAGCAAAGCCTGAGAAGTGAGCACGAGAAACCCAGGGATATGCTGGTGACTTGCTTGGGAGTTCTGTTCTCTCAAAGCCACGTCAAGATTCAAATTGAGTAATTTCTCCCTTTGGTACAAACATTCCCCAAGCCCCACAGAGGCATGAAGTTGGATCCAGTACTTTTCCCAACATGTTGCTGAATGGAGGGCAAAGTCAGGAATGTTTGGAGAACATGCTCCATGTAAAATCTTCACAGATTCAGGGAAGGCTAAAGCCTGGTCTTGTAGTGCCTTCCACTTGGAAGTGGCTCCCTTGCCCTAAGACCTTCAGTGAAGGACAAATGCAGCAAGGAGAACTTGCCCTTGGAGCCAGATAAACCTGATCACTCCTTTCCACAGGATGAAGTGTTCTCAGTAACAGTGGACAGTTTGTCATCTGAAAGGTGGGAAGTAGTTATCACCTAGACTGCTGTTACTGGAGCTACCCTGACATGGATATCAGATGTTGCCATGAGCATGAAAGACATCAATATGCAATGCTCTCACCTTTCAACCCCTGTGCAGGCTTACTCTATTGAATAAAATGCTTCAGTCTTTGGACTCAAGCCTGAAGTGAGTCACTAAGTATCTTCACTACAGTTGGGCTCATGTAGATGCTGCCTTGAAATCCTTCTCAAGCCCATTTAAAGACCTCAGGCCTGAACTCTTGCGGGCACTGTGTTTATAATTGGTGTTTTAAATGCTGTACTCTGTGTCCTGGGTGGGCAGCCCACCTGATTTCCAGCAAGGATTCAGGGACAATCCCTGATACATCTGCACCTGGATTCCAGAAGGGCAGACGGGCTCCAGAGGACTCTCAGGGTGAGGATGAAACACAGCACCAGTGGCTGTGATGTGACAGCTCTTGCCTGGGCCATCCTAATCCATCCATGCTCCCCATGGCCCTGCAACCGAGAGCCACCCTTTCCAAGAGGGATGCTGACTGCTGGAGGCTGATCTCCTTCCCAGTCTTCTTCAACATCTGCTCTCCCTTGGGCAGCAGACCCAGCACCTGGGTGACCAACCCAATGGCACACACCTGCACCACAGGGGGTGAGCAGCCAAGCTCACGTCCATCCCAAGCAAGAGTCCTGTCACCTGCACACACTAGAAAATGCAGAAACCTTCTCTCCTGCCTTCCCCCTCCCAATCCAGCATAAATCAAAAATCAAAAGGGGTAGAAGCCAGTTAGCTTTTCCTCTTTGCTCACTTACTTGTGCCTTGTCCTTGTTCCCTTGCCAGAATGGAAAGCACAGGTTCAAAAGGCCCAGGGAGTTGTCTCTCGTGTTGTCCAGCTCAGCTGGAACCAGAAGGGCCTAATTCAGGTGGCATGAAACTTAGTCGGCTGAGATCTCATCTGGGAGCTGCAGAATTCAAGACATCATTTGAATTTGGCAGCTCCCCTCCAAGCTGCCTACCATTTCCTTAGAGCAAGACTGAACTTGTAACCTGCTCCAGCTGGAATCTGGGATCCACTCTCCCCTGTGTGGAGTTCAAAAAACAAAGGGACAGGGCCTGTAAGCTGTAGAAGGCCTCCTCATAAAGTCACCAAGTGAAAAAAAGAAATTAAAAATAAGTTCATTGAAAATACAAGACCAAACATGTTTCTTAGCATTCCCATGCACAGTGCTGTGCAATATGCCTTCTGCAAGAACATTTTAACCATGCCTGTCGTGATGCTGGCTTGCGCCCCCTCTGGCTTTTATTTAACTTCCCACAATAGATCATACTCAGCTTTGGACACAATAAAACAAATCAGTTTCCTCATTTTTACTTGCGCATGTCATTAACATTAAATGCATGCTGCTGACAGTAGAATTGATGGCTGAATGGGATGCATTTTAATTTAAGTAATATTTCCATTAACCTAAAAGCTCTCCCTTAAAAGTCTGTACAATTTATTTATTGGAAAAATTCCAGAATAATTGTACTGAAAATTCTTCTCTGAATGATAATATGTCAGACTTTTAAAGCTCTCTTCTGGCAGCTTTTCTTTTTGCCTTTGAACATTACTGACATAAGAATATATTTCTCACAAGTCTGACATGTATTGTAAAAAAAGAGAAAAGAAAAAGAAAGAGGGACTGCTGCAGAAATCACAGTAGGTGTAAAATGCCACAGCCCCAGATCTATCCCCTTGGCTGGAGAAGTGCATCCCAGATTTGTTACTCGTTTATGTTAAGTTATGGAAAATGCAGAGAATTAAAAAGGCAGAAGGAAGTAGATGCCATGCAGGCAGAGACAGCTACAAGCCAGTCTCCATCTGAGAGCACAGAGGCACTGCACCCAGCAAAAGAATGTGTTCAGAGGCAAAGCTAAGCTGTGGCAGCTGGGGCTGGGACAGAGCGATGCAGCTGCACTAGAGGAGGCGGAGGAGCAGGCGGCATTCCTGAGCTCAGAAAACAGCAAAATCCACCGTGCAGAACAAATAAAAGCTGGGCTGTGCTCCCACCCCCGTGTTTGTGCTCACTGCTTCAGAGCACAGGGAAACGGGATGGGGTCAGGGCTGCCTCAAAGCCGGAGCTCAGCCTGTAGAGAGAGGCTGCTGCAGGTTTGCCCCTTTTCCTGCAGCCCACAAAGGGCATGGCTCAGGCTGTGTCTCCTCTAAGGATGTGCCATCAAGGGCACACAAACACATCTACGTGTGCTTTTCTGTGGGCCAACAAGCATGCAGTCTTCTGTCCAGACTTCTTTCAGGGAGGAGAGGGAAAATCAGACACATGACAGCTCTTGTCATGTCACTTTGTGCTCCACTGATCAATGTATGAAATCTCTAGCAACTCCAATTAAGCAATATAACTTGCCTATGTAGGACAGCATTGAGCTTCTCCCCACAGAGCACGGCCCTGGATTTGGGATGCCACACGTCAGTGGCATTTGTCCAGAAGGCACATTTGTCCAGCCTTTTCTTTTCCTAGCCTGGGGAAGAGGTGGTTGAGCAAATACAGGGGAGCTGTGGGCGTGTGAGGATGACTGCTTCTCTCCTAAACAACAACAGGCTTCTGACAGACAGCATAGAGCCCTGTGAGCCAGCACAGGTGAGAAAGATCCAGGGGCAGACCCCCTGGTCTTCTCTCATCCCTGTGGTACCCACCTACCAAAGCCAGCCAGCCCTAAGGCACAGCCAAGGCTGTGTGTGTGAAAATCAGACAGAGCAGCCCAGCACCATCCCAGGGCCAGAGCAGTACAGCCAAACCCTCCATCCTGACACAGCTCCTTGGGGGAGTTTATATCCACTCTGAGCACCTTGAGAAGCCACTTTGCCTGCTCTGGCCAGCATGGGTGGATGCCCCACACCATGGCAAGTCCTCTCCTGGGCTGTGTAGGAGCTGGGCAGAAGGAAGGACTGCACTGAGATCCTGGAACTGGTGGGCAGCACTGCTTTCCTCTCTCCTTGCTACAGACCCAGGTTAAGCAGCAGCAATGAAGTCTGGATCAGAATGCAGCAGCTCTCTCCCTTCCTCCCTGCCATCCACTGCCAAAACACCCTTGGCTGTACCCCATGCCCCTGCACTTCAGCCAGCTCACTATTCATTTTGATTTAGGGTAATTGTCAATAAGAGATCAGAAATTAATTGTACAAAGAAGCAACACCTCAGGAAAGCAGAATTTGCTTAGGATTTGGACATACTCTCTCCTGTCTCCACCCACAGGTTATGCCTCCAGGACAGGCTGGTTTCTCAAACAGTGGAGGTGGAGCTGTTCCAGGAGCAGGTGTCCAGCAGCTGGAAGACTTTCCACCCAGCTGTCTAGCTCAGTTGTGAGAATAACACTCCCATCAACTCTGTACATGGCCAAACAAAACCCATATCTCTTCCTTGCCTTTCTTCTGGAAGATGGCACTGACCCCACACGGTACTTGCACGCGGATGTGAGCAGAAAAGAGCATGCTCCCTTCCAGCCACAGCCCTGCAAGGTCTGTCTTCCTCCACAGTTAGGGAGGGTCAGGAAGGGCAGCCAGCCCTTCGTGTGTGGCCTGAGCCTGGTTAGCATCTTTCACTCTTCATCACTCAGCCATGCCTCCCATCTGCACTGGCTCTAGATGTCTCTCCCTCCCCTCTCCTCCCCTGGCTTCTCCTTGCATAGACTGATTTCTGTGATGCATCCAAAGGAAGACAGTGAAAAATACATTAATGTTAACTCTTGCCTGGACAATAAAAAATTCTCCCAATTCTTTGCCACTCACAGAGCTAAGAAAATCCACCTGATTTCTACTACATGCAGTATACTCATGCTGACCATCAGCCTTGTGCAGGGGAACAGATTGCTGAGAGATAGCCATGCTAAACACATGATATGGAATGCATGGAAGGAAGTCGCTCTTATCACCAGCTTTTCAGTTCATAAGGCCTCTGCAGACAGATGAGGATTTTGCCTTTATGTGTCTCATTTTTCTCACTTGTGTATTGCCCTCTTTTTCCTTTGTCCCCCGCTCCACTCCCAGCTCCTCCCCATGCCAACTCCAGGTTTCAGCCATGATATAGTGGATTAGGTGCAAGGTTGACTGGCAGCTCTAACACCTGGGGAGCTAATTTACACTTCTGCAGCCAGCTCAGCCCATATCTCTGAAGCCCTCAGTGGTTCTTTTTTCTCCATCTGGGAAGCAGTTACCCTTACCCGCTTTGGAAAAAAATGTTATTTCCACTTAATATACCTAAGAATAGCGTGGAGTGTTGTTAAATAGGAAACCTAATGTGACAAAACGTGTATGGACTGCTTTGCTTGGCCACATACAGCTCAAGGAGAGCCATAGAGAATCCGCATCCCCTGGGACTGATCTAAAAGAAGCAGCAGCAAGATGGCATCTGGAGGAATCCATCCATCTCCCTCCCAGCAGGGTGCTGAGCAGCTACACTAACAGCAGCTGACAGTGGGAAAGTTAACGGGTGCGTGCATTAGCCTACATATATGTTTAAGCTAGGAGGGCTCTGCAGAAATCAAAGGGGTTAAGTTTCCAAGCCTCTGGTTCCAGAGATTGTGAAACCACTCCAAGGGCTTAATCTCTGTCTTGGGATGGTCAAAAACACACTTCACATCATCATGTTTTTTCACCTCACTTATGACTGCAAACTCTAATGTGTGTGTGCATACATGGGTGTCTCTGTATATGCTTCTCATAGTCAAAGTCATTTTTTTAATTTCTCCCCACTACCCTCAGAAACATAGATCTATTACATGCAAGATAAAGGAGGGGGTTATCTCTTTAAATTCAGAAATTTTCAAGTTTAAACTCACCCGTAATCTGTCCACCAGTCCAGGACAGAGTCAGCAAGCAGCTCACCATGGCTTGCCAGAGGTCCAGCACCAGACACCTGACAGATCTGTGCCATAGTACTGAAAAGTTATGGTGACATTTTTTTCCTTGGCATACCAATAGACACTGCTATTGAGCTCAACAACAGATGCAGAGCCTTGAAGCAAATATTTCATGATAAACAAGAAACCTGTGGAAACAGTGAGTACAGATAGATAGTTGATTATTGATGCACTTGGGACCAGAGCAAGATCTAGAGAACTTTTTTTTTAGGCACAGTATCCAGAAGAAATACTTCTCCCCCCGATCTGACCTCTGACATGTCCTCATTCAGCTAAGCTGTATCTAGGAGCTTAAACTGCCCTAGAAAGCTTGAACCACATGGGTTGGGAATAGGAAGAGGGAACGGGAGTGAAGCCAGACTGAGTGAGCGGAAAATCTCTCCTGTAAAAGCTTGCAAAGACCTTTACGGATCATCATAATGGCTTTTTGTTGTTGTAGTTGCAGGGATCATTTTTTAAAACAAAGAGATAACGTTTGGTTCATTTCTTTCATTTTGGAAAAGGGCAGCTCCTAAGCCCTTATCGTTAAGAAATAAGAGCGGTGTTACATGTTCAAACAATTTATGTGAAGATCCTGCCATTTGTTATGGGAACAGCAAGTACAACTGCAAGTCCATTATCATCCTTCCCTGCCTCTGCATGCACAGCACGAGCAAGTGAGGAAGATTAGGGGTGAAAGCAATGGAGCCTGCAAAGTCAGTGACAAATATTCAGTACTTAAAACCCTCTTTGATGCTTCCCACTCTGAAGTGGGACTTTGATTTGGTCAGCGGTCAGACATGGACCCACTGATTTTTCTCCAATTTACTCTCAGCCTCAAAAAATAGTAACCTCTTTTCGTGATCTGATGGCTGAGAAGCAAGTGACCCAATACCACTGCAGTACTCTCCCAGTGGCCCCATGAGCAGTGCTGACAGGAGGTAGGCTGCAGAACTGATACAGATAAGTTAATAATGTTGGAAAGAGTTTCTGGACACCTGCCAATGTTAAAACATGCCAGTGATATCTGCTTTTTTACTTAAAAAATTCACAAGGCAATTGGCATTACATTCTGGTCCTGTCTCCAAACCCACACTTCCTGTGACCTCCACTCCCCGTATCTTCTCCCTCCCACTCACAGCTAATCTCTCCCTGCCTCTCCCCACTCCTCTGCTGTTTCTGGAGACAACACATTTATGCTGCTGCGAGTCTGCAGCAGCCGACAGACCATTTCTCATAATAAACCACTCCTGGCTGCACAGCCAGGCTGGGCCCCGCCACATGAGCAGTCAGGAGTTCATGGGTTTTCAAAATAAGCAGCTTTGCACTCCAGAAAAAAATCCCTACATCTCCTGCAAGAAGAGCCTCTGCCAGGGCAAGCACAGAGGGCTGGAAGAGGAGAGCAGCAGGGCTGGGGGCCTCTGGTACAGCCCTCCATGGTGTCCTGCATGGTGAGAGCTCAGCAGCGAGCTCATGGTGAGCAGAGAGAAGAAAAGCCACTTATTGATGGGCAGCAAGGAAGGGCAAGGCCCCTGCTGCAATTACTTAGCGAAGTTTAGCGGCCTTCAAACAAAGAGGTTTCTGGGGAATGATCATGACCAAAACAGCAATTTAAGGAGCCTCCTCAGAGTGCTCTAGCTGTGCCAGCACATCTTTCTGTTCAGCACTTCTGCCCACAGACATCATGAGGAGCAGAGGGAGGGAAGAAGGGAAGGAAGGGAAGGGTTTGTCTGCTGTGCCGTGGTGCCCTCTTACACAGAGCTGCGATGTTCCCAGCACAATGGCCTGTCAGGGCAGCAGCAGATGCCAGCACAGGTTCAGAGGCAGCTTCCACAGACAGTGGTGTCCCACAGGAGGTAATTGTTTCCTACACAGAAGCCAGCAGCAGCAGGAAAACTGACTCTGCCACCCCTCTGCCCATGCCACCTCAGAGATGTGGAGGTGCTCCCAGCACAGGGTTGAGGTCCAGAAAATCTCCAGAGGGAGCATCACCAGTCTCCAGCATGCAGGGCTCTGACTGACAGGTAAGGGGGCTGGCTGGCAGCAATGTCCCCTTCACCCATTGCAGCTGAAGCTGGTGGTGGAGCAAGTGCCACCATGGCATCACTCCTGCCAGGAATGCTTTAGTACAGCAAAACCAGCAAAGGTGGGTGAGAGGGAACCTCACCTGGGTAGACAATGAAATAAAGCAATGCAGGAGTGAGACCCTAGACTGACGAGGTGCCAGGGGACAGATGAAACTCTCAAGATGTCAATAGGGTCACACCCTATTATGGGCTTAACTGCTTTTGGAAAGAGCAGAGTGTGGAAGGAAACCACATTTGGGAGCACAAATCCTATGTGGACAGCAGAGGAGCACCTTGCTGGGGGAGGAAAAGAGAAATAGAGGGCAGTTGCTGTCCTTGTTCAGCCTAATTGCAGCTGTGTCTTCCTCAGCATTCTCACATCTATAGTATTTTTATTCCTCTTCAGAGGGAAAGATTTACAAGCTCAGTTGATATTATTAATTTCACTAGAAATTTAAGATGGAACCACTTGTAAAAGTGTTAAAACAACAAAAGAAAAAGGCAGAGGGACAGGGCTGCTAGATACTGACAGTTATAGATGTCTTTATCTGCTTGAAACAGAAGAACTGCACAGTGTACTCCAGTCACCTACACCAGCAACAACGAAAGACAGAAAAGGAAAAAAGGGCATAATTAAAGGATGAACAAACCTCTTGGCTTGGAGAAATCTATGTCCCTCCACACCTGAGCTCAACTGCTTGCTGCAGATCCCTGTAGCACTCCCTGTGCCAAAAGAGACCTGTCACGAGGGGCCAATGCAGCTACAATGCCAAGCCTAGGTACAGCATGATACATTTTAAACAAATTGAGATGTGGGAGAAAGTAACAGAGCTGTGGGAACATAAGATTTTCTCTCTTCTGGCTGTTCTGTTGGAGTCTCAGGTGCTTTGGACAGTGATCAATGAGAGGAAAACAACAGCATTTTCCATCTGAACTTGCTAAACAGGCACACTGGCACAAGCAGCTGCTGAACCAGGGCATCCCACTGGCATCTTCTTCCCGTGAATCCGTGGCTGGAGCAAGATGAGTTCTGCTACAGAGGCTTAGAAAATGCACCACTTTATAAAATAAGAAGTTTTGTACTAGTGAGAGAAGAATCAAAGTGGTGCTTTCAGAAAACATCACTTTCAGTATCAAAACTGTGGTGTCAAGGCACCAAGTGAAGGCTGCCAGGGGGCACAGCCAAAAGTGCTAGAGCAGTGGACACAGAGGAATTGATGGCAGCAGCCTCCAGAACAGAGCTGGCACCCCAACATGTGGCAGGACTCAAGGCCAGACACCTGGAGGGTCTGAAAGCCCTGTCTCTGCAGATGAGAGAGACATCTCAAAGTGAGGCTACCAAAGCCTTTTGGAACAAAAAAGCCAGTGCAGAGGAGGGAAAAACATAACTTTACAAGACTGAGCAGCAAATGAGTACTCTGAACATATAGTCAAAATAGACACAAGCCCTTAGGAACAGAGGCATCATGAGGCATGGGAGCTCAAAAGAGGGCATGCGATTAAACTTCCTAGCCTGAATGGCTCCAGCAGAGCCACAACTCAGCAATGTGGATTATACTGGTTACCCTACAGCTTAAAAAATGGTCTGATTTCAAGTAGTCCTGAGTATGCAGCAGGTTCTCACTGAAAATCTAATCCATATGTCAAATCTGGTAAGTGCCTGATATCCTCACCCTAAGCTGCTCTCTGAAATCTCCTCAGGAGTCAGCTTAAGGTTCATGTGCACACATGTGACTGGAGCGCATCCTCATGTTCAGCCTCTCCTCTGCCAGGGAAGGACAATCTCTGCACTCAGCTCTCCCTGCTACATCCTTCTCAACCTCTCCTTCTTCAACACCACAGGAAGCACGGGGACACCACTGCAGATAGTGGGAAGCCATGTTCAGAGCACTCAGAGATGCTCCTGGGCATCTCTACACCCGCTGCTTTAACTCACCTCCCTGCTGCTGCTGGTGCCTCACTCACACCAGGGCTACCAGCTGTGTCAAAGGCATGTTGGCAGGGACAGGTCTCTCAGGAGCAGATAGCAGGTGGAGAGGAGAACTGAGCTTCCAGTAACAGAGGCTGGATGGAAACATGACAGTAAAATAAGACACACACACCCCCCGCACACTGGTGTGAAATCATTCCTCTCAAAAAACCAAGCCTGATCACATGAGTTCTGGGACTGCTGCAGAAAACTTTAATCTGTTATGGGTAGTGCTGGTGCCTAAAGCCACGGTGAAAGCAGTGCTTGCAACACAAAGATGTGCCTAAGCCCCTGCTCTATCGCTCAACACCACAGTGCACCTGATGGTGCCATTGCCCTGAGCCAAAATCTGGCCTTTTCTCCAGAAAACTCACTCTTTTTCTAAAGAGAAGGAGGTGTGGGTCTTTCTCATGCATTACCTGCATTACCAAAACAATCCTGTAAATACTGCCTCAGCCTTTCCACTGGAGTGGTCGTTTCCTACAGAGTATACACGTTCTTCCCAGATTCTAAGAATGGGGAGACCCTTCATGGCTCATTATCCTGGCTCTCCACCAATCCAGACCTCCTCTTCCTCTCTACCCACCAGTTCTGGTTGTCAGAGGGGATCTCTGACAACAGGGACTCATACCAATGAAGTGGTTCAGTGTCTTGGCAGCAGTGAGCAGGAAACTCAGAAGCTTTAGCACCATCCCCGTGGACATGAGTCCAGCTCTCTGTATCTCCTAACACATTTTGCAGAATTTAATTCATACAGTTCAGCACATGTTGGCAGAGATTTGCAACAGACGGCTCACCACAAAGGCGCCTCTCTTAGAGAGTTCACCATAATTCCCCAGTGTCTGTAACTTAGTCCTGTAATTGAATGAATCAGCAGAATTTTCTATCTCTTACAGAAAACAAAAGACTTAAAATTTAACCTGAGTGACCTCTGAGGGCTCAAATCCATAGACACAATAAAATTCATGGCAGAGAGGGACACCAACACATTTATTTGGTGTTTTCATTACCATTTTTTTCATCTAGTCTTATAATTTATGAGACAGGGAGATCTGACTCATGCCTGTGGAACCTTTGGGGCTGGCAGGAAAAGATGCCCCGTACATGTTTGTACCTTGCTGTCTCTGAAAAGGTCAACACCACTCATTAACTGGGTGTCAGTGTTCTTGGGCATAAAGCACCCTCCCAGCTGGCCAAGAGGTGCACAGTGAAGCTGCAGTGTGTATTATGTCTTATGGAGTAGGATGCTGTTCCACTGAGGAGGGGCTGACCCAAATATGCAGCTTGGTCTCCTTCTGTCTTTGTAATTTTCTGAGATCCTGTGATGTGAGGGTTATGCAAAGAAAATGTTATCATAAAAAATGTAACAATAAAATGTTAGAATATTCAGCATTTTCATGTATTCACTGTACAGCAGAGGTAAGGACATGAGAATTTTTTTCTGCAAAATTCACCATCATCTCTCTATTTTAGTCAATAGCACTCTTTTAGACCACTCAGGCAAATTTCCATACTGAGCTAAAGAATTCACTAAAGGAACAGATTATGTTGCAATTTGCTTTTGGGATTAAAATCCCTACTTACTGCTCATCTGTTTCCATATAGTCATGGAGCCTGTAGATGGGCAAAACTGAAAAAGAAAAAATACAAAAAGACTCATCCATTTATATGTTAAAACATCAGAACTGTCTATAAAATGAAAGCTTTCTGCTTGCTCTTCTAAGAAAAACAAGCAAGCAAACCGACCAACCAAATGTACTTGAGATCATGAATGTATAAAGAAGGGCTTTTTTCTATTACCATTGCAAGCAGGATGCAATGCATGCTACCAAAAGGTTCTCAGCTAAGCAGCTCTAAAGGGGTTTATGTCAGAAACACTGCAAAAACAAACACGGCATGGAGCTATGCAAATTCAGGGTGGTTTGTTGTGGCTCAGTCCTATTATCCAAGTTAATGATGCTGTGGTGTCACAGCTGCACACTCCCACAAGGTAGGTCTCCAGCAGTGCTCTCCTATATCCATGGAGCTGACTCGGCCTCCAGAGGAGCTGCCTCAGGCTGTGAGGCCAGTATCCTTCCTTGCCTGGAGAGGGGGGCAAAAACCACGGAGTGCAGGGAAAAGGGGAGTCTGTCACAGCTCTTGAGGTGGAACAGAAAGGAAGAAGGTTTAAGAGTGAGGAACACTGAGTAGGGAAACTCCTCCTTCTTACCCCTTCCTAGCAGGAGCCACTTCCCTCAGCCTCCCTCCACAGCTCTCTCCAGATGAGATTTTCATGGCTGGTGGATGGGCAAAGCAAATGCTGATGATGGCAGCTGGTTTTCTGCCAGAGGTTTGCATTACCTGTGTCTGACACCAGCCCTGAGAGCTGCACTTTGTGTCTGGTTATTGTTTTGTGATTTTGTTTTAAGCAGATATCCCAGCCTATGACCTAATAGTGGCTGAAGCTCCCAGCATGGA
Organism: Anthoscopus minutus; assembly: GCA_013399455.1. Lineage (NCBI taxonomy): Eukaryota > Metazoa > Chordata > Aves > Passeriformes > Paridae > Anthoscopus > Anthoscopus minutus. Next base: position 80,576 of record VWYI01034381.1, read on the forward strand.
CCAGGGTAGCTAAGAAAAAAAAAGATCTGTTAATTTCTAAATAATGACCTTTATTATCCAGAAATTAATAAAAGTTGTGCCTATTAACATGTGTTTGATGTTTACATTAAATCACACATTCAATGCCTGTTTAAGCCAGAGATGTCTCAGTAATGATTATACTGGTTTTACCAGGTACAGTTTTCGGAAATACTTCCTCTTCTTTTTGTGGATCTGCATTACCCATTTTCCTGCTTCCTTCCTGGCTACCATGCCCAACAAAAGAGAAGGAGAGAGATGAGGAACTGCAGTCAGAGCTCAAGATTCTGCTACAGCAGAAAAAGCCTCAGGATTCACCCCACAGCACTGGACTTCCCATTGCTATCAGTCTGTGTGAGTGCATTGCACCAGCCTACAGCTACAAGTTCAACAAAATCGAGGCAGCCTAAGGCTGGTGTCACGCTGCAATGAACCCCAGGTGACTGATTTCACTGACATCCAGGTGAAAGATTTCAGAGAATCAAATCGGCATTTCTTCTCCTGTAAGGGTTGCAGCTAAGAAAGGCTCTTCTGCATGAGATTTGGAGAGGCTCTCTCTCCTCTAATTCCCTGAAGAAAATCCGAAAGCAGAAAGCGAGACCAACATTGCACTGGTATATTGGCTGATGGGTACAAAACCTTCTGACAAGTCATTTGCTTGGCCCTGATTGGAAAATATCTTTAATTAAAACACCACATCAGAATCCTGAACCAATTTCATCCCAGCTCTGCTAACTGCTTTGTACAAAACATTAACTCTAAAATCTCATTACACATTAGCAATCCCTGTGACAAACATAAATGATAATTTACCTCTAATGCATTCTGGAGCAAGCCATTTTTAAGATAGACACATGATATCAGCTTGCTAGGAGAAGGGAAAGAGTTGAATTCATCCGTCTCTTTATTTTTTAACAAATGGCTCTAACTGGCTCAGCAATGGGCTGCACAAATCATTGTCATGTGTAGATCTGACAGTACATGGCAGCTGTTTAGCCCAAATCTGGCACTTGAGCCTGGGGTAGGCTTTGAAATCCTACCAGCAGTGCTGAGCTCCCAGGTCTTTAAGCATTCAGAGGAAGGGGACTGGGATGGGGAAAGTAGGGATGTCTGTCGATTTTACAGGACAGCAAGGAGGGAATTATATCCAGAGACTGCAGGTAATGTGGGCTCGCTCAAAAACACAGGGAGGAGCAAGAAGAAGGTGGAACTAGTGCCTGCAGTCACTCCAGCTGGCTTCCCTGGAAGGAAGCACAAGTACAAAAAAGGCAACACCTGCAGTGGTGATGTGATCCCTAGCACCAGTGGAAACTTTGCACCACTGCACAACCCAGTCAGGACAACAGAGAACACTGCAGTGGATAATATTTATATGAAGTACAAGAACTGTCTTAACAGCGCTTCTAGGACAGAGGGACAGTAGTGGAACTAATGTTATTTGCATTTCTTGTCAAAAAGATATTAAATATCCCTTCTTTGATTAGCAGCAACATTTTCAGCCTCTTTCTAGTCTTGAAAATGACCTTTCTAAACTCCTCAGCCTGCATCTTGATCAATTTTATTGTGTGCAAGTGAGCACATGGCCTGTTAACTTTGTGAAATGGGGAATTTATGGTTATTTACTATGGGATTATGAAGCATATACATAATAAACATTATACAGGGATTTTAAAAACAGGCAAACCTCAATATTTACTCGAAATACCACCTACCAGATTTGTTCATTTCCCAGAAATCTACAGCTGGAATAATGGTTTTTTACTGGCTGGATAGAAGTTGCTGAAGTTTTCAGTGAAGGGAATGCTTTTCCCTCATCTGATCTTTTCTGGCTGCACTAGAAATCATACAGATTATTTCTGATTAAATTTTGCTTGGGGGTGGGGACATGGAAGGGAGCAGATCACCTGCATCCACTCCCTTGTCAGAGCTGAAAGATATTCATGGGGCCTAATAATTGGATGATGTTTTTCTCTGTTGCATCTGTAGAGAAAAAGGTGTAAATCAAAATAAACTTGACTTGGACAATGCACATCTCTCTCCTGTAAAAACACTTGAAAACATGTCTAGCAAGGAAAAAATCACCCTAAAACTTACTGCAGGATGGGTGCAATCTTCAACCAGCTCTTCTTTCAAGCATCAGTCATGCTTTACTTTGCCCTACAAAAGTGTAGAAATTATTTCTACCAGTTTTATGGGTGCCCAGACATGTTAGCTCCACGTGCTTTTGAAACCTCTTTCTTTCTTGTGTGGCAGAAGAAGGAAACAAAACCACATTAGATTTAAAAAAAAAAAAGGACTTCATTTTTTCTTGAAACTGAAATGTCATTCTGTGATTTTCCCTATTTCCAGACCAGGAGGAGCTGCCTGCCCCTCTGTACTGGGGCTGTTCCTTCCCTTTCTCAGAGCTCTGCAAGAGGTGTCAAGTTCAGCCATCTCCACAGAGAGATCTGCTAAACATTTGGCATTTTACTTACACTTCTGTTCCAAACACCTGAAAGCTACCACACAGATCAGACAACCAAGCTCTGCTAGAGAGTCGGGAAAAAATGAGAAGCCCCAGAAGAGGTTTTTGTGAAAAGGCAATGATCTTGCATGCTGGGAAGCGGACAGCAGTCAGGTGGTAGGTGGTCATCTGGGTACTACAAGGCTGATAATTCCTTGATTTTTACTGCTTAAGAATAGTTGTTTGGAGTTGGAGCTCTACCTGTGCCTTAGTCTGCAGTTAGACCAACGTCCCAAAATAATTCAGATTTTTAAGAAGACTTTTCATTGAATCATAGAATTATGGAATATCTTGAGTTGGAAGTTCCTCACAAGGATCATCAAAGTGCAACTTCTGGCCCTGCACAGGACAACCCCAAGAATGCCATCATGTACCTAGTAACGTTGTCCAAACACTTCTTGAACTCTATCAGGCTGATGGAGTGACTGCTTCCCTGGGTGGGGAACCTGTTCCAGGGCCCAAACACACTCTAGCAGAAGAACCATTGCCTAATAGCCAGCCTAAACTTCCCCTGACACAACTTCAGGCCATTCCCTGGGGTCCCGTCTCTGGGCACCAGAGAGAAGAGATCAGTGCCTGCCCTTCCTTTTCCCCTCATGAGGAAGTCGTAACTGCAACAATGTCTCCCCTCAATCTCCTCCAGGCTGAACAGACCAAGTGACCTCAGCTGCTCCTCATACAGCTTCTCCTCAAGGCCCTTCACCATCCTTGTTGTCCTTGTTTAGACACTCTGTAAGAGCTTTATGTCCTTCTTACAGTGTCGCACCTGACACTGTCCCCAGCACAGAGGTGAGACTGTCCCAGAGCAGAGCAGGACAATCCCCTCCCTTGCCTGGCTGTGATGCTGTGCCTGATGCCCCCAAGACAGGGTTGGTCTCCCTGGGTGCCAGGGCACTGCTGGCTCTTGTTCAGCTTGCCAGTGACCAGGACTCCCAGGTCTCTTTCCACAGCAGGGCTCTCCAGACTCTTGTTTCCCATTCTGTGCATGCATGCAAGTTTGCCCTGTCCCAGATGCATAATCCATCACTTATCTTTGTTAAACTTCATAGAGTTGGTGATGACATAGCCCTCTAATTTGTCTTGGAGACTTTATAGCTAGCCCACAGTTTTTCATTTCTTCATCTACAGTTAAGTTTTCCTGAATTATCCCCCCTAGTCTAGTATTGTATTTAGTAAAACTTTCAGTAACAAGCAGCATGATGTCAAGGCAGATCTACTGCTGCAGCTGCACATGTGTTAGGTTGCTGTACTCTTTCTCTTCTCTGGGTTTCAAACAGAGTTCAGTCAAAAATTGTTGCACGTTGTGCACAGAAGGAGTGGGGAGTAATTTGAGGTGATAGCTTCTTTTGTCCTCAGCATAGCCCTTAGCTAATCATTAAATCATGTCTTCAGGCTCTGCAGAAGTGAGTCCATTTTGAAAGGGACCAGCTTGATAAATGCTACAGGGTGGGAATAGGAGCTGTGCTTAAATTTGTGTTTGGCAGTGATGATCAGCATTATCAAGTAATGTTTCATTAGTTCTTCATGTGAGGAGCTGAACAATGCTGTTTCTTTATTTGCAGCCTTCTGCCTCAGCTATATGCTGACCTTGGTCCATATAACTCCAGTCATAACATTGCCCTTCTGTGACATATCTTAACAAAAAGTCATCAAGGCCTTTGACTATTCATGACATGCTTCACAGCTCTGCCTACATACCTGTGTCTGCATGCACACATAGCTGTGTCCCACACTTGCCTGGGACCTTACCACCCTTGTTCAAAGGCAGCAACTCAGCCAAGGTAGCTTAAAAAAAAAAAGGTTCAACCTGTTCTACTCCTTAGTTCAGCTTACCCTTTTAGAAAGTCACTGCCTGTGCACTTTGTGCCAATCACATGTTCAAAAACTACATTTGGTTCACACCAAGAGAAATTTTCTTCTCAACACTGCTCCAGCAGAAAGCATAAGCTTCACTTGCTGCCGAACACATGACACCACTCCAAAAATAGTTCACTACTTCTTCAGCTTAAGAGTAACCAAGTTACCTGCTGGAGACAAAACCTACAGCTACAGGCAGGGAACAAGGGAGAGCACAAATGAGATCCTGAAAAGCAACATGGTGCAAAATAGCAGCAAAAGGGGCAGGGGAAGTAAATTGGGATGGGAAGTCTTGGGAATGCCAGGAAACAGATGCAGTGACATACAGGAGAGACGCCCTTTTGTGGGGGCTCTCAAACCCACATGGATCAGATACATCGGGAGGTGAATTTGACCTGGGCATGTAAGCGCTTGGTTGTGAGAGATGAAGTAAATCTCACCTGGCCAATGACCCCACAATGATTAAACAACTGCTGCAGATCTGCAGCTCTTAATGTTGCACACTGTGGTTCACTTGCAGCCTGCTTGTGGTGGCAGAAAGGCTCCTCAGTGCTCTCACTGTCTTCTCCCAGCTCAGCTTCCCTAGATTTTTTCCCTGGGGGTGCCCATGCCATGTCCTGCCCCTTTAGGCCACGGTTTCTCTACTTAGTTGGCACCTAGGGAAGGGAAGCAAGAGGCAGGAGCACATCACAGCTGGCTGGAGCAGGGGCTGCCCCATGGCACCAGCCTGGACATGCCATTTCCCAGCAGCCCTGGCAGCCACTTCCCTCCCACTGAATAAAGAAGGCATGAATGCATTAGTCATCACAGGAAAAGCATTACCCAGGTACAAAACCAGCTAAGTCCCATTACCCTCGGGGCTTCTGCTCTCTGGTCATCTCTGTCCCCCTTTGCTCGACCAGATGCTGTTCTCTGCCAGCCTCATTTCCAGAAGGAGTCCATGACAGAACAGCCACTGGTGCTGCTGGAAGCAGACGGGAAATGAGGTGTGGTAAGTGGGAAGCCTGTACCCACTCACAGAGATTTGTGCTCCTCTTCAGGAGTGGCTTGTGGGGATCATACTCCAGCTCTGCAGCTCTTGTAATTACTATGGCATCCCCTGCATAGTCTCCCGTGGCTGGATGTGCTACATGGAAGAAATTCCCCACCCCACCGGCTGTACCCAGGCCTTTTCCAAGGACAGGCCACCCCAGCTCGGGTGATTGTGCTGTCCTTTTCAGTGACCTGCATTCACAGTGATTTGTGTCCGCCTATAAATCTGCCACCTGTGCCTGGTGCCATCAGATCTCTTCTAGGAAAGCCCCGTGCCATGGCCTTGCTGCCTAACGCTGACCCTGTAAAGGCAGGCTGGGACAAAACCAACCTGAGCTGTGCCCTCTGCTGCAGGCAGGGCATCCCAGGGCTCTGCAGCCATCCCTGTGGATCAGCGAGGCTGGCCCAAAGGGGAGCAGTGGGGGTGGCCCATGGCCGTGCAGGCAGCTCCTGTAATGGGTTTTGCAATGGTGTCATCCAACAGAGCAGAGTAAGGGCACAGCCACGACCACCCAGATAAATGCAAATCGACTGCATCAGCTGGGGAAGACAAACGTCAGGAAGAGGAATGGGGTGCGCAGCAGCTCCTGGCAGGATCAGAAGCAGCACTGCCTTCACACCCGTTTTGCTTAGCATAAAGGCTCCTCTGATGTTTCATGACTATCAAAGGCTTTGAAATTCACAGGAATTTCAAGGAAGGCAGAAGTTCATCTGAAATGAGAGAAAGATTATATTTTCCCTCCTACCATATTTCCAGCTTCCCAAGAATTTTCCTTTGAAGTCTCCACTGCTCCCAGAAATGTTTTTATGATGTTTTTAAAGTGATTTCCCATACAGGATCATCACTGCACAGCACAAGCAAACGGTAGGGGCTCAGAAAGCAACATATGGGGGTGAGAACTGAGGATATGGGTGAGCTTCAGCCTCTCAACAAAACCAAATCATCCTACCACATTGCAGTAGCATTGGTTAGAGGCAAGTGTACCAGATGTCCCTCAGTGGAGAGAGCGGGGGCTTCCTGAGTGGCTGTTTGGCTGAGCAGCGCCTTACTGCTTCCATACTGGCTAAACCAAGAATATAGGTTTGAGCTGTGGGAGAAATTTCACTTTTTCAAACTTTTTGTCTCAAGTATAAGCCACTCCCATCTGAAAAAGAAAGCACCTGCTAACTGCCTGCAGCAAGGGAGAAGGGTCTCACAGCAAGGCATTTTAATTTCCAGCCCCCAGAAGGGGATTCCTCCACTGATCCACTCTGATATCTGGACACCAGGAAATAGATAAGCACGGGGCAGGCTGCAGAAACTGAGATGAAACTGCTCCTTTCCCTTTGATAAGAGGGAGCTGATATTGAACCTATTAGTCAGATTATGGTGGATCTGAATTTGTTTCCCCTTGAGCAGCAGCTACAGAGACAGAGAAGCTGGATTAAGTTTCACTTTCCTATGTAAAATGACTTAATAGAGTAGATAAAACTTAATATTTGTGAAGGCTCATGTGTTTGCCTGAGACCTGATCTCAATAATGTCTTATGAATGCCTTCCTGATTTTTTAATGAATTATTTTTCTTTCTCTCAGACTGCTAATAATAAATAACAAGTAGAAGGAAAGCACAGACTGCTTGAAATAATTCCTTGAATATGAGTTCAGCTGCAGAACTCACTCTGTTTTGCCTTCTGTACCTTTGAGCAAGTGCTTTTTGATCAAGATTTGGGGCAAAGGAGCTCCCCTGTTCTTGTGAAACAGGAAGGCCCTAGGGATCTAAGGGCAATGAGTGACCTACGCTGGGGAAGCTCAGCTTATCTGTGAAATACCTGAGGTTTCAGTGTAAACCAGCTGGCTGTGTGTGTCCATTGTTGTACACCTCCCAGATGGACTTTCATTTGGCAAAGCAGAGGGAGGAGGGAGGGACAGGGAAGTTTCAGAAACAGAAGGGACAGAGAAGCTTCAGAGAAAAAGAGGAGGGATGGTCCCATTTCAAGGCTGTGGAAAAGGACTCGGGATCTCACCACCTATCTCACCTGCTGTGGACTTTAAGAGACGTTCAGCATGAGTCACATTCACCTCACACAGGTTTTGCTGAAGGGTTCACATCCAAACAAGCTATCTACATGGAGAGCCCAGGCAGGTAACAGAGGAGTAGAAAGGTTCTTGTTTGTATCAGACTTCTCTTATAATCTAGGCTGAACTGCCCTTATTGCTGCCCACAAGCTGCAGCTGATGAGGAGCAGGAGCCTAGCTGAGAAACCCAGATCAGGACTAGAGTCAGGCATCCCACTGCTGGTGCCAACAGCCAGCCACCCACATAGGAATGTTATGTGGATGGGTCTCTCCTAGAAGCTATTAACTATAAGAGGAGTTTCCATATTAGTCATGAGCTATATATACATATACTCTAAAATACATATGTGTATTATAGAGTACAATCCACAGCTTAGGGAAGTCTGCCCCTTAGCACAGTTCACCCTGGAAGTTTCATGGATCATTTCACACATTTCAGTGTTAAATAACAGCCTGCTCTATATCCACAGGCACATAAATGGATCAAACTCAGCTACCCCAGTTACTCTCAGCAGCACTTTGCTCACAGGGGGAAAAGAAGAGCATCAAAATAGGAGAGTAAATGAAGGACAGCATGAAAGACACAGGGTGCTAGGATGTCAGCTGCATTTATAAACTTCCATTATTAGCCTTCACCTTCATCCTTGCCTCTTCCAAGTAAAAGTGCTTTCACTTTAAATAGTACCATGCAGCCAAGCCAGCCCATGCCTTGCATTCAAACCAGAGGCAAACAGTTTTCACCATCCCCAACCACACCTGGAGCTCAAAGCCAGGCGAGGACATTGAGGACTTTGCACTCAAAGGAGCAGCCTTTTGAAGAGGTAGGATGGGCAACATCCCACCCTGCAGTGTGGGCACAGTGTAGAGCAGGGGGGACAGGAGGGTTGTTTGTGCTGCCCCCAGGAACACAGAGACATGGATTAAGCCAGCAATAATCCCACGTGCTCCTCTGCACAGTTGCTGCACACTGGCCCAGATGTAGCTGGCCAGGCTGGTTTGCACAGGACAGGAGTGATGTGCAACTGACATTTTGATGGCAAGGGGTAAAAATATGTTCTTCAAATCAAAAACGATTCTGCAGTTTTAGCAGGGAATGTCAAATACAGAAAACCCACTGAAAGTTTCCTAATTACTGGTGCCAATTGTTTGGGCACACATTCATCCACAAAAGCATTTATTCCACTGGTAAGGTTTGCAGAAAAAACAGTGTCCCAGTGTCCCCTCTGCCCAAAGAGCAGCCCCAAGGCACACCAAGGCTGCAGATTAGCTTGGAGTATCAAGTGAAGAAGCATGAGATGGGCAGGTCAGCACTTTTTAGTACTGCTCATTAGTATGAGTCACAGTTTGGATACAAAGCCAGGTAGATGAGGATTACTCACTGCTCCTTTCAGCTGATCAGAGCTCACTTCCTTCCAAAGCCTGAGTTAGCAATTGCCACCTTTGCAGCCTACAGAGTAGCCAGACCTGCAGCAGGGCTCATTACCATAATTTAGACTCATATAAATCATCCTGTGGTGGGACACCACAGGGCTGCAGATGGGCCAGGAGGGATGCTCTGGCTTCTCTGCTCCTTCTGTTTTCCCTATGACTCTCACAGTGTACAGCTGTGGCACATCAGCTTTCCACCACCCTGTGCAGCTGCCTACACAGGGAATAATCACTGTGTGGGTGGTCCCCAGGTTGGAGGCTGCCAGGCTTTAAGCCATTGAATAACTTTGCTTCACAAGAGCCATTCTTGTGAGCCAAGCTGTGGGTCTGCCCTTCTCACAGGGCCCAGAAGTCACCAAGGCAATTTTAGGGGAAAGAAGGCTCCAAGGAAAGTGTGAAAGAAAGACATGTATGTGCTCAAAGACATATAGGCACCTGCTGCTGAATGAAATCAAGGGTGAGGTGGGTTTTCTTTGCTCCTTTAAAACCCAGGGTGTGGATTCCTTCCATGCTGGCACCTGAACCTCAGAAACCGCACACACTGAGGACGGAACAGCAAAGCCCCAGAAAGATTCTTATGTGTCATCCCAGGTTTTGCAAAGTGGCACATTACAAACACCTGGGTATCCCAGCTCCTTTATCTCTGCTCTGATGATGAATGTTTTGACCTTAGCTAGTCTTCCCCACCATCTAATTTGTACAAACCCACCATTTCAGAAGCAGTGTTTTTGATGCTGCATTGCTGACTCCTGCAACTTGGGCAAAATTGCTTCAGAAATCAGAAACTTGCAGGTCACCATTTATTAGCCTTATGTTAAACTGTGTGGTCATTATTGCCCTGCGTTGCACCATGCTCTTGGCAGTCACTATGAGCTCACTTGTACAAATGCCTACTCATGTCTGTACTTTCATCACACTGGTTTACTAAAATAGCTCCCATATGGGAAATGTATTTTCATGGTTAATTTTCTCTTTCCCCAACCATATTACTTGTACATCTTCTTCTCCTTTGGTTGTCAGACCTGCATTGCACCAAACCACTGACTTCTCCTGTGTTTGGTAGGGAGCTAAGGAGCATTTCCATATTTCCCCCACATTGGTAACATCCTTATTCTTAGTGTTTGGAAAGTTAGAAAACAGGTGGAGAAAGAAAAGGAGATTTCTCCCAAAAATATGTGTCCTTGTTCTTAAAATAAAACAACCATCATGTTTCAGGCCTTCAATTATTAGGGAGATGGCTAAGATAACCCTTTAACTAACAGGCATCACAGCTGATCACTGAAAGATCATTGGGCCTTCCTGTAACAAGTCACAGTAAAACAGTGTACGTCTTCTGAAAAATCAGTAAGGGGGACAGAAGAGGGAAAAAAACATCTGACCAAAAATTGTAATTAATCTGTGGAGGAGCAGGTGACAACTTAGGAGATCCTAGAATGCTGTTTTTACAGTCATGACAATAGCACTGAACACTGCAGGTCTGCATTCAGGCCACCAAAAGAGAAATCTTGTGAAGCAAGCAGGTGGGGCTGATTTTAATGCAAGGAGGAAGCATCAGTGAAGTTATCAATTTTCTTTTCAAAAAGATTCTTGCAGCAGGCAAGGATCAAGTAATTACTTTGCCCCTGTTCACAAGATATCTCAGAATAGTAACAGACCACACACTCAGGAGATGATTAAAGGAAGTCAGGGGTCAGGCACACAGAAAAGCTTGTGATACAGAAGAGAAGATTTGCATGGCCATTAATATTTCATGACTTACAAGCCATGTGGTTCAGAACAAATATCTGCACAATAAAGTAGAACTGTCTGCCATCAGGTTGCATATTTCAAGACATACTTGAGTCATAAAGGTATTATTTACATGCCTTTACCCATGAACAGAATGCAAAACTGTCTGTTACCGCAGGGGGACATGGAAAGCCTCTCTGAAGGCTTAGCAGGATTTAAGTGGGGCCTCTGCCCTCTGCTAGACCTCTGCACAGAGTGAGTTTCAGCCTAAAAGCAAAGCATAAGTAGCATTTTTCATACTGCAGACCCATTAGATGCACTACAAAGGAAAAGCGCTGCTGCACTGTCAGTATGTCTCTTCAGCCTCTACTCCAACCCGTGAAACAAAAGTGCTATTTATATGCAAGTGTATAGGTAGCAGTGCAGATAGGAGATATTGTATTCTCTGTCACTATTCCTATTTTAGGCACATCAAAGCTGGTAACTGAATTTAAAAAAACAAAACAAAAACCAAAAAATCCAAAACACCAAACTGAAAATGACTGCTTCTCTCCCAGTGAAATGAACAAGATGTGTCAGGGTTAAGCAGAAGTATTTCGTCTAGGATTCTGGCAATTACAACTGGTGAGACTTCATTCTGGGAAAACAGAGTTTATTGTGGTGTCATAAGCAGGCCCTTTCCTCACAATCAAAGCTAGGAATTTTCCCTGCCTGCACTTGCCTGTATGTGGCTGGAATGAGCAAGTGGAGCAAGTGGTTTGGCTGACTCACTGGCACAACCAGACTCTCCTGTCGCTGCCAGCCACCAATGGAACTTTTCTCCTGCCTTTGCACCTGGGCTCTCCATTTCCCAAGCTGCTACAAGCACTGAGGCTCCTGACTTGAAAGAAATGCTGAGAGCCAGAGTGACATTATTAAATTGCCCAAAGGAATTGCTCAGAGCAGGGAGGCATGTTAGCATTGCTTGTCAAAGCTGTTGCTTCTCTGAGTCTCATAGCGCTCTGTGTGTGTGTGTGTGTGTGTGAGAAGGTGAGAAGAAATGAGAAGTTGTGGGGAGGAAAAAAAAATTTTAAAAAGCACTGCATCCTCTGTTTTAGTGACAAGAATAAAAGTCCTTGCTTGGGGAATTCATAGCCAAAATGAGTCTACTACCACAGGGCTTGATTGCCCTGATTGAGTCCTTTGCAAATTACTCATATGAGCAGCCCCACTGACTCTGTCTGAAGGACTCTTCCACATGCACAGTCTGGCTCACCGTGATTAGTGAAAGCAAACTGCAAGGGGAAAGGCATGACAAGGGAGAAACTGCTCTAAGGCAACATTATTTACTGCTTCTCTCCCTCCTAAAAGGATGTCAGGTGCTTTGACTATTTCATTCATTGGCTTCACCTTTGTTTTAAACCCAGTGCTTGCCAGAGTGGAAATTATTTATTTCAAGGTTCCTTCACAGAGGGAAGTCTGAAGACAAATCCAGAGCAGGTAGAAGTCCTACTTCATAAAAATAATTTATTATCATTGTGAGGTACATGACAACTAGTAGAACACTGTTGTTTACTTCAGCAAGATAAAGTTTTGGAAGAGTCTTTACTGAGGAGGTGAATTCTCCTTTCTCCACCTTCCACTATACTGCTGTTGGCCAAAAGTGGTTGCCAGCTGTCTTGTGTGACCAGGGATAAACTGGTTAAGGTTGGATTTTGCTGAGGTTAGTGATGTGGCTGATGAGGTGATTTTGTTTTTCATCTACCTGATAAACTCTGTGTCTTGCTTGAGAAAGTTGTCTCTCACAAATGGCATTTATCTCTCTCCTTCCACAGCAAATTGAAAGCTCACTGAAAAATTTGCATCCCAAATGTAACCATTCACAACGACTGGCCTGAAGCTGAAAAAACTCTTGTTCTTGCTTCAAAGTTAATTATTTTAAGGCATTTTGGTTACAAAAGTTTTATGTTATGCTGAGAGTTGAACAATGTGAACCTCACATAATTGCAGAGCAAATCACACTCCTGCCATCCTGGTTTTCAGTACAATCCCATTTTTTTCTCAGTCCTCCCAGGTCTCAAGCACTGTCAGTGCTCCCCACTTCTACATTTCACTGGTGAAAAGACAAAGCAACGCTTTGTTTCCTGCAATTGCATTTCTGTCCCTCTGCCTCTCCTTGGACTTGCCAACTGTGACAAACACGAATGCAGCTCTTTCCATCCCCAGTGAACCTGCAGGACTCAGACTGTTATGAACACAATCATAGAATACCAGGTTGAAAAGGATTGCAAGGGCCATCTAGTCCAACTTCCTCTGGTAAGAGCAAGGTCTAGACACAGGCAAGTACGCTGTCCGGCTGAACCTTAAAGGTGTCCAAAGCTGGAGAATCTACCATTTCTCTGAGGAGATTATTCCAATGGCTGCTGTCCTCCTTGTAAAAAAAATTTCCTCTTGTGCCCAACCAGAATCTTTCCAGGAGTAACTTGTGCCCATCATTTCTTGAGATGGCCATCCCTTGAGACAGCACTACTGGTAGGTACTCACTCAGGTGATCTGGTCTGAGACTAGGACTCAGCTGGCCTACGAGATTCTGGAAACTATATCATGGGTTTGACTAAGTAAGAAGTCAAAGGTATTTTGTTTTGCTTTCATGCTTTATTCGTAAGTACATTCAAGATTGTGAGACACTTGGACATTGTGATGATACTTAAGTGCACTCAGCATTGTACTGCTCTACAATGTCAGATGTGGCCATCCACAGCTTACACTCTGCTGGGATTCTCCTGTTAAGCTCATTTCACCGACAGGAAACTGAGGTACAAAGATTCAGAACAAGAGTACCAAATGTACTTGAGTAAAAGAGTAGCTCTCATCATGGATAGCTGGGGAATGCAAAAGGCAAAGTTACAGACATACATGCTACACATGTGAATATTGGGAAAAACATGCCTGAGAGAGATGGACCCAAGCAGCCAAACTGCCCAGCTGGTTCCTGTGGGTTTGGTGAAAAGTTAGGGATTTCCACCCTAGGGACCAGTGCTTTCCCCTCTGCACTGAGGCACGTATATTGTTTCTGTGTACCAGGAGTTTTCTTTTTGGATGATGCTGTTGCCAGAAACTGACAAAAGAAGATAAGGAAATGGTGTTTTCTTTTCTGAAAGACCACGAGGAAGATTCTTTTGATGAAAACCTTGGTGACCATACAATGCATCTTGACACATCACTTAAGGTGATGGTGGTATTTGGTGGATTTTGCTGAAGGTGTCTTGCCCAAATCTGCACAAATCATCAGCAATGAAAGAAGCATCTGAAACCCAAATGTTCCAAACATTAGATTTGTGACCTCAGTATCGTTGGAGTCACATGTACGTAAAATAGGCTTTCTACATGTCACACTTGAATATCCTGATCTAGACTTGGAAGTCTTGCTTGTTGTCTTTCTGTACCAAGAACGTCTTTCTGCACCTCCCCATCCTAATGAAGAAAGCATTTCTCTATGAAATGCAAGACAGCACAGAAGGGGGCAGGACAGGACCTTAGAATAAAACAAGAAATTCAAATTAGGCTGAAAAGGGAAAAATTTCCAACAGAGAAATTAACAAGCTTGCTTAAGATAACAGGAGATATGGTAAACCAGTTCTTCAAGGACCGAGGTAATTTCAATTTTTTTCACTTAAAATTCCAGCCTACAGTCTCTGATGAACTTCTTGTCAACACAGCACGGGCTTAACAGTACAGCTTTTGTTTAGGGTTGTCTCCTCTTCTTGGCTCATAGAACAAGTCCACAGTAATTTATAGTCATCTGTTCAGGACAGGGTTCAAAGCTCTGGTATTATTGTTATATCTTCTTTCAGTCCACATTGGTGTACATTTCCTATTTTCTCTCAGAAACAAAGCTGAAGATCTGCTTCATTTGTTGCCTTTCAGGGAAAGAATCAAAGTTGTCTCATCACTAAGGTTGTATGGGAAAAGTCACACAAGGGCATACAAGTAATGGCCTTGTGGCCCCCTCAGCAGTAACTGGATCCACTTTTCATAAAAGATCATGCAAATGATTCAGAGATTGACGAGAGTCGTATGCATGTGAAGGTCTCCAGATTGCACCCATGTGCAAAAACAAGACATGGAATGTGCCACAGCAATTAACATGCAGTAACATTTCCAAACTGGTAGAGATGTTTGAACTTTCAATGGTTAGCAGATAAGCTAACAAGTAAACTGTGCTCCCTGCATCACAAATTTACAATGTTTTACCCAAGAGAGGAGGTCAAGACCTTAAAAAGGCTATGCTCTATGAAAAGGCACACACTGATCTGCAGTTATCTCATCATTTTACCTTGTCTGCAAATCATAACTGGAAACGTGTAGACAACTAACAAGATAAATATTACACTAACATTTCATTGTGTTTCTAATGCATACAACAGTGAGACACTAAAACAGCAATCCCAGTATCTTTATAGTATATTAGGATATTGCTGGTAACACTCTTGCTCACTCAACCTGCCTTTTTACTGAAATAACTTCAATTAAAAAAAAATCCCTTTAAAACACTACTTTAGTAGTAGATTGATACATCTGTAATGATATTAAAAAGTCTTGTATACAAAAGATGGTGCTTCATTTTCACATGAGTATGAAAGTAAACCAGAAACAACACTGAACACTTGTTTGCTCAATGACTGACCTATGGCAAGAGGACCTAGGAACTTCCTACCTTCAGGCAGTGGAAGTACCACCTGCTAAATAAAGGCTGCTCTCAGTGAACCGAAAATCTATAGAATTCATTCTGAAAAGGTCTCACAAAAAAAAAGAATTTCTCTGCTTAGCATCTTGTCTGTATAAGGTACTTACAAATACATGAACTTTAGAGAAAACACCTTCATTTTATGCTAAGTTGCTGAAATTATGCAGTCTTGAGGTGTGCCACTATTTGATATTTTTTCCCTTGAACCTCACCTCTGAGTTTATCCAGTTTACTCTTCAAAATAGTAATCTTATTTATTGCTGAAGATGAAAATACTTTGAAAATACTATGACAGAAATTAAAAAGGACAAATACATGCTATGCTATTTGTGGAAAAAAACCTGAAAACAACCAAATAAACTCCAACAAAAAAACCCCACCTTTTTGGGGAGTTACTGATTATTTGTGATTGTTAATATTTAGAGATAACATGAACTGGCTGTTAGTTGTCTACTTTTAACTGTTTGAGAACTTCACATGGTCACCAGGAAAACAGTAGGATAAAGTCTCTTTTTACTTCTGCTGCTAGACGTGAATGGCAACATGAAAGACACTAATTTCTGACACTGCACTTTATAGTCTTTGCTATGAATTTTTTTTGACACTGATAATGCTTAAGTTTGTATTGCCTTGAGGGAACTACAGTAACTGTAGTCACAGAACGAGGAGACATCCCCTAGAGATGTTAGGCCATCCCACATAAACATACCAAAACACACAGACAGTGATGGTAGAATGGTGATAAATTCTGTTGATAAAGAATTTCTTGTCTTTAAACTCCACATCTAGCTTTAACTTGTAGACTTATAAATGCATTTCCTAACATGAACGTGACCATAAACGGGTATTACTGACTTGGTGCAAGAGGCAAGAAGGGTCAGCACAATTCTGCTCTCTAGGGATCTGGATGGATGAAGGAGGGGGTTTGCACAGTGCAGCCAGAGACTGCACAGAAAGTAAGGCTGTGTCCAGTCCAGGCCAGGACTGTGGGGTACAGGCACCTGGCACTCAGAGTAATAGCAAAGATGACAAGGGCTGCTTTATCTGCTCAAGTGGCACATGCCAAACAGCATCTCTACATTCAGTGAACTTCTAAGACTATAGCTAGCTCAGATACAACTATATGCCACTACTTTGGTGAGACTCATCAGGGAAGGCGTCTCCAAAGAGTAATTATACCAAATTTTTCATCCTTGCTGGGTGTGCAGAAATGTACCTCAACACTGGTGTTTAGCCTCCTCTCCCCTGTTCTACCGGACTTCTAAAGATGCCATAGTTAACCTTATCTGCTTCACTTCTGAAGCAAACATTTTTTCATTTAAGCAGTGTGAAGTAGAAGGAATTTTTAGCAAATAATACCTAGGTAAAGGAATTGTCCTTTTAACTAAAACTAGGAATCATCACATAAGTACTACAGAAAACGCAGAACACCGTAATCTAATTCTTTTCCAAATGTGTGTTTCTCACTAGGTTCACACTAGGTGGGGTGGCAGACACCTTCATTTTCTATAGTAATCAGAAACTATGCCCCAAACCAGAGAATCAAAAGTTACAGGAAGTAGTACTCCTCTATCTTATTTGCTCTGACCAACTGTAAGAGTTATGTCTACAAAAGTCCATTATGACCAAAATCACATGGTTATCTCTGCTAAATTTATAGAATTTATATAGTGCATCCACAAACCCATATGCAAAAAGTGTATTGCATGTTTAGGATATATAATAAATATTTCCTTCATTTACACTTACAAACAACATATGCAATAAAAAACTTAAGCAAAATATACCTTGATAATTGGACGACCGTGAAAGCTGAAGCCTCTTCAACAATTAACATCTTTCATAACACTGCTAGAAGCATTAATGAAAATTTAAGTGTTAAAAATGTACATTCTTTATTCTGTGGTTTAGATACAGAATAAAATTTAACTTTTCAGAAAATATAACTATAGCTACAGCTTTGAGAGCTGTCAGTTTTCTTTTGAGGATAAAGTACATGCACATTTTCCAATTACTTTATTGCACATAATGTACAGTCATAAATGGTGTTTATTTACATGTGTTTTGGCAATGTCCATGTTTGCTTTTCCCCTCAGAATACATTATTTTGCACAAACAAAACCTTAAATGTTTCACACAAACTGCCATAATACAAGTCAATGCATATATGTATATATGTCGCTTTATTGTTGCTCTATTTTCAATTACTTCTACTGTGAGTTTCAGATCTCAGTTAATCTTTGCCTTGGGAGGCAGACTCCTCCCAGTCAGCCTGTTGTTGAAGACAGACACCTGAACTGCAGGCACCAAGAAATGAGGACTGCAGCCTGCTGTGCCTAAGCCCCAGCCCCTATGCACCACCTGCAATTAGTGCGCAGGCACAGAGAAGGAAGAGCACTGTACTTTCATTAACCAGTTTGATTCAACATTGATTGCCACGTGTTAATGTTATGGATCATGTGTTATTTGGACAGTATTCCATTAATAATGTTTTAGAAAAATGTATCAAACATATTAAAACAAAACAGAAATTCCAGGAACAATTATGTATTTCCAGCCCTAGGAATGTGTTATTCAGATTCCACTCTGTACAATGTGCTGTTTCTGATAACTGGTATTTTTACCCAGACACAAAGAAGTCAGTTTCATATACTCATGTTTCCCCCAAGCTCATTTCTTAAAACACACTTCAGTGTTTCCCTGCATTTTCAGGGCAGAAAACCTTTTAGTGGTCCCCCTCATGGAGTATAATCTGGCAATAAACCTTTTGCTACATGTATATTTTTGACACACTTTTAAAGGTATGTTCAAATAAGAGATCAGTATTGTCAGTACACTGAACATATGCTTATTAAAAATATCTGAAGGATGTTCTTGAAGGCACTTTAGAACGTGCACAAAAATACTCTTGGGGAAACCAGATTTGTTGTACTTTGGTACAGCACTTAAGGTGAGAACATCATTGCTCAGATTTTACTTTGAAAGCCTAGATATTTTTGTTTATATTCTGACCTAACAAAAAATATTTACCCTAAGATAAATCCCACTTTATTGGATCAAAGAGCAATTATCTAATTGTCTTGAATGTATGATCTTTCAGAGGTTAAGATGATTTAACCTCAAAATAATAATAAATAGAAGCTAACTTCAGTGATTTAGCAATATTGAAGTCATCCTCAAATTTGGCTCTAAAACCAGTTCGTATCCTTTCCTGTAAGCAGGCAGAGTATAAAATAGTTAAAATTTCAGACAGGCACTCAGGTAAATTGAGAAATGCCTTTGGTGGACAACAATAATGACTGTATTATTTTGATTTGAGAGTTTTACTATTTTTTTCTGTCCTTCATTTTTGAAGTACTACAAAATTTACAGCAGCTTTTACTACTGCAAATACTGAAGAATGAGATGAAAATGCACTGTGGATGAAGTGTAACAGTAGTAAATATCTATTGATCAAAATACAAAATAATAAAAATGTTACAGAAAAGCAGTAGTTCTGGAAATAGAAGTGTTCTTCAGTATAAAACATTAAAGTTTTTTTCCATCTGAATAGTTTCACCTATACTGGATAGAGTACTTCACTAAACTACATGTGCATCTCTGCTAAAATCCTTTAAGAACATAAATTATTTGCTCTTTAATGACACCTGTTCCATCACCCAGTCAGAAGGTCCTGATACTATGTTGTAAATATCTAATATTCTTATCATCTGCCTGTGGCTGAATTTTAGACAGCAACACGATCTGTTAAATTAAAAAGAAAATCCTGCACAAGTGAAACTATTCAAAATAAATTGGCATTTCAGTGCTACCTAAAATTTTTGTAAAACAAAGAACTACATACCATTACAAAACTAAAAAACATCAAAGCTAGACTATTTTTCTCCATAAAATAAAGGTGCATAAAATTTTAATTACTAGCAATACTGTGAGAACTCTATTTATAAAGTTTTATATTGCATGTATTTCAAGATAAATAGTTTGAAAGTCATAAATTAAAGGAGGAATTGGAACAGATTTTGATTCCTCACCTGAAT